>KZ308443.1:28341-81547 GCA_000376725.2 Ladona fulva
CCCACACGTGGGGAGGAAGCCTCCAACCTCTCCACCCTAGAGGCAATATCCGCCACCAACCTTCTGAGTTCCGCGTTCTCGGCCCGTAGGAACTCGAGAGCAGCGGTTCCCAGGAAGGAGGAAACGAGAGACCTAGGAGAAGCCATCCTAACCTATAAACCTCAACTGATTTAAAACAAACTTGCAAAAAGAACCCACAAGCAAATGAAATACGTTAACCTAACCTAACACTGAAACTTGACCTGAAACTTGACCTGAGACTTGACCTTAGACCTTGACCTGAGACCTGAGATTAAGCAGGACATCGATATTGATTCATAACATATATTAATTTAAAGGCAATAAAATGCTCTTTTGAACGATGCATACCATGTTTCATTACAACAGCAGATCATTAAGGGAAAGCGTTAAAGCGTCAGGTCTATACTATTTTCAATCCGACAGTTATCGTCTACTTTCGCGTATCGTTAGCGGAAAATTCTCTTTATGCTGATTCATTGATCGCTATTCTCTCCTCATTAACGAGTTTGGGTACTGAAGACTGACCTCCGAGAGATTCTCATTCATATTACAAAAATTCTCTCTGGTCGCCACTCAATGACTATAAGAGGGAACTACTAGTAGATGTATGTACATACTATGAAATTCTTCTTGCGCCTCTCCCAACCAACCTCCAACAACTTCTATATTTTTTTCCGGCTCGAACTCAAGGTTTTCTCCGATTTTCTTAATCTTCTTTAACCGTGCGTGTAAAAATGTCTGCTTCCCATGCAATGACCTCAACTTCTGTTTCATCCAATGATATTCATTACGATTAATCCCCCTTACGATTCTCTCCCTTGCTCGCTTACGACTTAAATTTAATTAATTAATTAATAATTATATGACTAAATCTTAATTTATTATACGGAGGAACTTTTCCAACTATCTTCAACAATATTACGCCAACATTGTAATACAAAGTAAGAGCACAGGAGTGGGCCTTTACTTTGTATTCATGGATGACAACGCACATCCACTCAGGACCAACCGAGTTGAAGAGATAATGGAATATCTACCGCATGGACTGGCCACCACATTCCCAGGATCTAAATACAATCGAACGTGCCTGGAATCCTCTCAGACAGACTCCACAGAGTTCCGACAGCTAAAATTTCCACAGAGAGAGAGAGTTCCACAGTTCCATCATCTCTGACCCTCAAATTGCCCTAAAGGAAAATTGGGAGGGCATACCATGGATCTCATGAACTCTCTCGTGGGCAGCATTGCTAACAGATGTGCAGCATTAATTGGTGCCCGAAATGGTCAAACTCTCTAATGGGCAGCATTGCTAACAGATGTGCAGCATTAATTGGTGCCCGAAATGGTCAAACACCTCAATGATTTGTTCATAACACTCTGTACGGGTGTTATGAACATAACACTCGTATTCATGACAACTGACATTTTAAGCAACCGCACCATATTGATCAAGCAATTCTCAACCAGTGCATAATTTCACAGTTGAATTCTAAAGTGTGATGCACCAATGGCTGCACCAAATAACTGTATCATAAAGAAATTAGTAACAGATAAAATTCTCTTGAAATATATCTTAAGGACTAGAAAATCATCTCTGCAACCTCCTTGTACGTATGAACCAATTTTAGATATTTATATCGTATTCACTTGGCAATGCACGGCTAATCATGAGTAACCGAAAACCTGACTAGTTAATACCCAGAAAATCAACACAAGATACCCCAAAACCAAATTTTTAATCTTGTCACCCTAGGTGCTCCGTACTATCCTTACCATTCGAAAATATTCAAGCAATTTTTTCAGGCAATTTTTTTTCTGGAAATTCATGTTTTCAACTGACGCATTGCTTCTATAGGAACTTATCTGTACGAATGAATAGGAGGTCTAAAGCATATCGAGGCAAATATATGAGGTGAAAGAAAAACTTGCTGGAGTACAGGAATTAACGGAGATGACATTTAGCGTGTTGTTTTAAAGTCTTAACAATTCTACCTGAAAAGAAACACCTGAGGAAAATGTTACCTTCAATGAAAGACATTAAAAATCAAGGAGTAATCGATTGAAACAAATGATAATAAGCTGGGGTACCCACATCCATAAAATATGTGGTCGATCGCTTAGAAAACTTGGATTTGTGAAGAGAATTGTCGGTAGAAGCGATGAAAAAGTCCGTGAGAGATGTTACGTTGCGTTGGTCAGGCCTAACTTGGAATATGCGTGTAGTGTATGGGACCCTGCAGAGAAGTGTTGTATTCGGGAATTAGAAAAAGTGCAACGGAAGGCGATAGGTTTTGTAAAGAATTGTTACGACAAGACAGTGAGTGTAACGCAAATGCTTCAGGACGCAGGATGGGAATCTTTAGAAAATAGAAGGCTTAGACAAAGACTAAATCTCCTTGATAAATTTAGAGAAAGCACGTTCGTAGATGATGTAGCTGACATAATGCGCCCTCCATGTTACATAGGCCGTTCAGACACTGCGAGAAAGATCAGAGAAATAGATGCTAAAACGAATCGATACAAGAATTCATTTTTTCCGCGAACGATACGCGAAAGTAATAGATTAGCGAAGTAAATTCAGTAAATTCATGGTGCTTGCACCCCCTGCCACGCGCCGAAAGGCGGCTTGCAGGGTACTAATGTAGATGTAGATAATTGCAGACTATATCGATGCCTCCAAGTATGGTGATCAGGTCCTAGAAAAAAAGCAATACAAAAACAGAAGTGTGCCCCTAGTAAGTAGGCCAAACAACATTTCAAATATATCACTATACCGGAGGTGAGAAATCTTATCTGTATAGCTACAGACGTGAATAGTAAAATTCACCACTACAATAAAAATAAAGGAATTAGGATGCTTGGTCCAAATTCAACAATCATTAACATTTCAACAAGTTTACTTTAACACTCAAACATTTACTACTTCGTTGAAAACACTGCTTAAGAAATATATAAATTAGATGAAAATTAAAACATAATATATTATTAATATGGATTTTGACAATGATTTCATTAATTCAACCTCTGAAAAGTAGCAAAAATGCTGCCTCTGTAACTAAATTTATCGTAGGTCTGAGCCTAACACAACAACAGTTTCTGAGCTACTTTTTTGACAATGCAATAAGCAGAATTCTTTGAGGAAAGCCTAATGTTGTTTTACTAAAGAACCTCAAAAAATATGGAAAGCAACGCTTGATGGTTCAATACTTACCAAAGGCACAGTAACATTTTTTCTTGCAGAGCATCAGAAGATATAATTAAAAATTGCACACAATGCATAAGAATATATTTTAGCAGAGCCATTTCGAAGCAAGCAGTACTTTATTTTGAGACTCGGTACAGCTCAAAATAAAATCGATGGAGGCGGTCGTGATGTTGTGGAAATCCATCATAAAAAGTTACATCTGTTTGCCTTATTATTTTTTTTGTACAGCTCGTCATCCTATTTCTAGTTCAAATTCAATTGCCTTAAAATTAAATGTAAAAGTGATAATAATTTGAGCAATAATAATGATATGCCATTGGTAAAATCCTTGGTATGGAGTGTTTTGTTGTTGGGTGTGAAACATGGACCCCAAAAAGGAGGATATCAAAATATTGGATGGTGTGGGAGATGTGGGTGTGGCGTCGAATGGAAAGATTGAGTCGGGTTGACAGAAAAACGAACACACAGGTGCTAGAGATAGTCGGCGAGAGAGGGTTTTAATTGAAGTATTTAAACGTCGACATAGGAAATGGGTGAATACTGAGAGGAGTGGAATTGCTAAAGAAAGTTATTGAGGGAAGAATACAAGGGAAAAAACAAGGGAAGATAAAGGCAAAATATGTCAGATGACATCAAGAGAGTGGTCAAATACCAAAAGGAGAAAGAAATGGCATCGATAGGGAATGCTAAGGTACACGAACATACCAAAAGTAGAACACTTATGTGAGCAAAACTATACTTTCAAAAATGCTCATTTTCTCTAAAAAATAAGTCCTTTAGATAAGAATTTTCAGTAAGTAACTAAGTGGTAGAAGCAACTGCTTGACTTCCATCCCGAGGAGCCAATACACCTCCTGGCCGTGACCGTTAGACGTTGACTATGAGTGAAATCCATAAAAAAGATCTCCTTAATATAGTTAGAAAAACATGAAAACAGTTCATTCAAGACAATGAATCGAACATTTTCCTTACCTGATTGAAAACCGTAGTGGCTTATGTACAATGTGGATTTTGGTACATCGAGAGCTGAGATATTTTGTACCAGCGGTTGCTTACTACGAGACATTCAGATAAATTTATTCCTAATCATATATCCAAAACTTAGGAAACGTCATATGCACCCTTGCGTAGTACTTGTGGGAAAACAGATTGATTTATTTTAGTTATTTATTTTTCGTTGCTCTCACAAACATCCATTCATTGCACTGTCATAGGAGGGGCATGAACGGTAACAATAGGCAAACACAAATAAACATTCCCTATCCAGAAACATCCGACTAGCCAGGACTCCATCCCGAGACCTAAGGGTTGGAGGGCTAATATGCCAATCAGACCGCTGTCGTCGCGATTTGATGCATATGAAGTTGATGTCTAAAACATTTCTCACTCTTTCTGAATTATACATCAAAATACTTACCAGTTGAGAATAAGTAGTCGGTAGGAGCTCAGAATCGATAATCAGGATCTGATTAATAAACGGCCGGCATCTCTTTATCTTTTCAATAGTGTTGAGAACAGACTCATTAAGAGTCAAATTAAGATTCAGATGTTTCTAAAAATATGCTCTTTAATTACTAATTCAGATACAGCTTAAAATTCGGACAAGTTCAAAATACGATCAACCATAACGAAAAATCAACCATAAATGGAATCCATCCCCTCGATTCTTCAACTCAAATTCGACATTATGATGTGCATGAAATTTACTTTAATAGTAGTTAAAAAAGGTTCTAGTTATTTTCGATTAAATATTTAACAAATCCGTGACTTCACAAAAAATACGCCAAGCCCGGCACCATTTTAAGGAGTCGGGAAGTATTCGTGGTACATCTGTCCGTTGACTATATTGAAAACCTGAGAATGTATGGAATGCGCCACCTTCAAATATACACACAGCTACTTATGCTCTCTTTCTCTCGCATCTGAAAGGAATGACGATTTTTCATACAATCATTCATAATATCGATGACCGTACGCACTTCAAGCTAAAATATCTTCAATTTTCATGAATGATATCCATAACTTATGAGGCGTTATGAAAATATATTTCGAGTGTAGCGTTACATTCGATCGATCGTAAAGTCCAAAGAAAGTCTCTCTTAAGTTAAAACATTTCTCATCCATAAACCGGATAACTTGGACCTTGGAAAGCATTTATGTTTTTCTTCTCTTCACCTCTCACTAGATAATCATATTCTCCATCGTCACTGAGTTTTCCGAGGTGTGAGTTCAAATGATTTTTCCTTTCTGCGGAATTTCTTGACTCTAAGATCTCTTGACGTGCAAATGGCGATGCGTAATCGACAGGATTAAGAGAAAAAGAGCCTTGCACACCGTAAGTTGCTCCTGCGATTGGTTGCTGCGTAGGATATGACAAAACCTTCAGCTGTTGCTGAGCACCAGTATCAGCGGTTGCTTGGTTGTAATTGTATATTCCCTGGGAAAGATAACTTTGGTCCCCAGTTTGAGAGATTCCTTGTTGGAAACCAGCAGCTGAGCTAGGGATTAAAATTGGCCTAACTTTCCCAGGTCTGGGAAGGAGTTGGCGCTGCACAAAGCCACTGACTGGGTATTGAGGTGTATACTGTGATCTTTCTTCTAAATTAGGTACGGAATTAGCTGGAATAGCTTGATACAGAGGTCTTCCAGAGTAGGCTTCGAGTCTCAAGGCGTTGCCCAAGTTTGCTGATGGGTCTTGTGCACGTGCAACATCTCCTCTTATTTGTATAATGGGCGACGGATAACTCTGTTCATTCCCTGAAAACAGGGTAACCTTTGTTAAAGGTGAAGGAGTTGACACTCCCACCGATAAAGGTGAAGGAGTGCTCACTTCGACCGGTAAAGGTGAAGGAGTTGACACTGTCACAGATGGATTATGTTGCACATATTGAAGAGACGGTTCTTGCTCGTAATACTGCTGCTGGAGAGGGTAGGTGGGCTGATTCTGTTCTGGAGATTGAGGGAAGTTAATGGGAGAGTTTGAGGATATAGACAGAGGGCTTGTTTCTCTCAGGAACTGTTCAGGCTGCTTGGGATCATAGGGTACGAAGAGATGTTGCTGTAACTGTGGCTGTCCCTTAACAGGAAATTCAAACTGATGAACTGTTGTCGGCTGCTTTGTGGGAGAAGGCACCAAAACTCTCTGAGGGACCAATTGTACTGTTGATGGCTGTTTAGTTGGGGAAGGCACAAAAACCCTTTGCGATACTAATTGGCCTGTAGATGGCTGCGCTGATGGAGATGGTACCAGCACTCTTTGTGGCACTATTTGGTAAGCCTGCTAAAGTTAAAAATGCAACAGGGAATTATAGTCAATCCGATTATTGTCAGAAGCAACATTTGAAATGATATAACGGAAAATTCCTTATTAAATCTTCATTATTCAATCTTATTAATCCAATGATTGGTATGGCAATCTTAAAAAATTCAATGATTTTCAAATTCTGTCTTATCATTCATCTCTTTTAGCTTCATACACTTGTAAAAGGATAAATAGTGAATGTGAGTCATTGAAGTTACTATGGTTATCACTAAGGCTGCCACCAAGCGAATCAACTAGTGTAATACGCTAAGAAATTCCGGGAGATTCAAGGAGACCGTTCATTCCGTCACAAAATATAAAAAGTAAGCCATGCATTAAATAAACTATTAAAAACAATATTCATTTTAAACTAAAGGTGTTTTTATTCATGTAACATTTATTATTTTACAATTTATATTGAATTTTATGTATTTAAATATATGTAAATTGTATGATATGATATAAAATTAAGACAATCATCGTAAGTTTTAATCTGATTACATAAGTTCCGGGATTATGAGAGCCTTTATTTTGAATGATTTGAAAATTATTTCAAGGAAATATGATGAAAATAAAACTGATCACACTTGTTAAGCTACGATATTTGGTAAATTATAAATTGCAATTATAATTGTAAATTGCAATTGTCTAATGTCTGCTGTACATGACTATAAAATCTTATTGAGAAAGCAATTCATTTCATTCACTTGAAATGCTACTTTGGATTTCTTCGCGAAGCTTTCAAGAAGTATGGGTGTTACTAGTTACCGTGAAACTTTAAGAGGGTTAATCATTATAAGATTATAATCAAAGTTATGCTAGAATGCATGAACTTAAATTTTATGAAGAACGAATCGGTATATGTACTGATTGTAAGAGGCATTATCACAGGGAGACGGGAGATGTTTCTCGAAACATGCTAAAATTCGTAAGTCGCCCGGAATTCCAGTAGGTGTGACAACCATGACGATTCTTATCATGTAAATTTCAAACTAACCAATCAAAGCCTACTATATAAAAGGTATAAAGTCTTTTTCTAAAACAGTGATAAGAAATTATCGCTTTAATTCAGCACAACCAATTTTGATCTAAACCAGTATTATATGAAGAAATAAGTTGCCTATCCAATTATTACTTCCAACACGCAGTCCATTTCTCTGTTCTAAGAATGATAGTATTTATGCTGTATTTTCTTAAACTTGAATTTTTTTAACGAAATTCAGACAATTGTTTAAATATTTACATCCATTTGTCTTAAGTCTGAAGTAGTTCTGATTTTTGCAGTGGGAAAGAATGTCAAGATACAATTTAAACAGGTCGTCATGGTAAGTCGTCATCGTATAAATGTGAACTCTTGGGAGACAGATCAAGTCTCTAAGTCTTTGATATAAGTAAATCTTCGTTTATTGTACTTGATTTCTGAAGGATACGTCTGCTTGGCTGTCCCAGTCTACGTCCATTTCGTCTTGTTCTTGCAGGGACTCTATGTTGGACTTCTTTACCATAGTAAGACCCTGAAAAGCTGATCTCCATTCCGAAAAGAGTTTATTGAAATTACATAGTTCTAGGCTCAAACATACAATTATATCCTTCCAAACGCCTAAGACGTGCTTTTTCATTCTCCAGAGAGCAATACTTCATTCATCAAAAAACGTTTAAGTTGAACTCTAAATCACTCTTACCTCAATTTAGCTCAGAGTGCTACAGTGAGGACAGATGGTGAGATGACAGACAGGGATTTTTGCTTTAGGATTTCTGGTTTGATAACAAGAATCGATGTTTTAATATCTGATTAGTTTCCTCGACATTGAATGGAGAGAGAAGTAGAGCTTTCTTGGATCCTTGCTTTAATAGTTTTACAATAGGAAATTCGTTCATCTTAGCCATTATCATTTCCTTCCGTCAGTTATTTCGTCCATATTTCTTTCGATGAAGTTTTTTTTTCAACTGAAGAAAGCATGCCTTAAATAGGAAGTCTCACCTGGGGTGCCTCATCTTCTGGTGCTTCTGTAACTGCGTAACCTGTTTGGTAACCCTGGAACTGAGATCTTGGAACCGCTTCTTGGTTTCTCACTGTCAAAGCGTAGGCACCGTTCGATCCGACGAGTTGACCCTGGCCGAGGGCCCCAAATGCTCCGAGGGTCCGAACAGTTGGACTCTGTATGTATGCTGCTTGTTTGCGATCCGGCCCTGCTCTAGGAGATAGCTTCGCCAGTTCGGAAAGCGGGATCTCAGTGGTTGTGGAGTACCGCGAATGGTACTGGGCACCCACACTCGCAGAAAGGACGACCAATAACTGTGATACAAACAATTGCATTTCAGTGCTTCTATATTGACTGAGTAATCAACAAAGTTTTCATATGTGTTTTCGTGCAAGTTTCAAGGACAATACAGGAAAAGGTTGACCATAGGATTTTCTTCGTAAAAGGGTACGAGCTGGGAAATTACAAGAGACAAAGCTTAATTTATTTCGTATATAAGAGAAGGAGATATAAAATTAAAATGAAATTAAAATAAAATTCACTATGCCAAATGAGATCTTAGCCCGTAAATACCTGTCCAGTCTCTTATAACAAACGCTACTTGAATAAACTTAGACGAATCGTATGAGATTGGTGATTTTGTTTACTCTATTGCTTCTAGAGTGACTACGTAGGAACGCTTAGAGTGATTAGGTCTTTTTTTTTAATATCTCTAATTTATTGAATACGTACACGCTCAGCGCCTAAGTGTTTAATCGTAACTAAATTTCGTTAAATTTGTTTTCCGATTTTTGAGCGCCTATATACAGAAAGATCAATCAAAGTGAATGAAAAATTGAATAGTAATAGTGCTAAATATTTATATAATCAGTTCTATTATATTTACGATTACTTGGCGAGACATAATCAAGAAACTATACGTATACACTCAATTACTTAGTAACCGGAAGGATACTCGTATCTCTACTGTGCAAAAATTGCCGGTTGCTATGGCTCTGCTGTCTAGGTAACGCAGCAGAGTTGAACAGATATATTTCAGAACTTGGGAAACAACTTTGAAATCCTGAAGGTAAATGATTAAAAATCCTGAAGGTAAATGATTAAATCTTACGTAGTTAATAAATTTTGTATCAAAAAGAACTCTTCTTGATAAAGAAGGTATGATTATCGCACTTTATTTACTAAAGATGGAAATTAACGATCCAGGAAAGTTTTTTTCTCGTAAAGAGGGTTAAAATGGTATTCCTAGTAACCTAATCCTTGATGTAACAGGTAAAAGATTCTGTCGAAACACAACCTTTTTTCTTCTTTTGATTTCAGCAAAATTCATGACATGAGCTAAATTTTTTTTCACCTTCCATAATTAGTGAGGATACTTCAGCAAAAATTTTTCATACTATGAAATAGGTATTAAAACAAATTCGCATATTTTAACGGCTGAACTGAATGAAGAGTATAATTCCTTTATTACTTTAAAATGTTATATTCTCCTTATAGCGCTCAGCCCTTTGACTTCTATACGCATAGTAGATGAACAATTCTTGACAACGTCATAAACGTAAGTAAAACTAAAGTAATGAGATTCACTAAGGGAAAGAAGGCTAAGTTAACGGTCAGGGTGGATGGGGAAAAACTAGAACAGGTGGACAAATTCTCGTACTTGGGTAGTGTTCTATCTTGGGATGGGAGATGTGGAGATGAGGTTCGAAAAAGAGTAGCATTGGCCAAAGAAGCTTTTATGAATTGAAGGGAATTGATGACTAAGGGTCTCGATAAAGGAATCAGGAAAATATTGGTAAAATCCTTGATATGGAGTATGATGCTATATGGGTGTGAAACTTGGACCTTACGAAAAGAGGACATCAAAAGATTGGAGGCATTTGAGATGTGGGTGTGGCGTAGAATGGAAAAGGTGAGCTGGATGGATAGAAAAACAGACAGAGGAACTAGGAATAGTTGGGGAGGAAAGGGTTTAAATTGAAATAATAAAGCGCCGACAGAAGAAAGGTCAAATATTGATAGGAGGGGGATTGCTAAGGGTAGAAATTGAGGGTAGGATGATTGATGATAATTGAGGGTAGAATGCAAGGGAAAAGACAGAGGGGAAGGCCGAGGCAAAAGATGTTAAACGATATAAAGGGTGGGGTGAGTTACATTTTTCGCCCGAGTAAATTTGGTATTGTTAAATAATTTAATGGAAAATCAGTAATTCATAGAGAAAGCTAAGTCTAAGTTGACGGTTTCCTACGAATAATTCTACGATATTTCAATAAACGCGAGGAACTCGTTAAAAATAACATGAGTACCTCCGAAGTAAATGACTGAGTAACATTTTTCACTGCATTGCATTCAATTAGGGCCGACCAATATTAATGCCATTACTAACGCTTCAATAGCTTTCGTATCGATTAAGATTCATTCCTTTGGGAGCGGAGCCTCTCGACTAGGTTCCCAAGCTTTCTTCCTCCGCGACACACTTATGCATTGACTCACATTTCACGGTGCCCTACCATTTTAACTTGTGACAGAATTTGATATGATTAAGAAAAGAAGACTACATATAAAATGGAAATTTTCAATATATCCGAAACTAAATTAGAAGGAAATTTAGAAACTTGACTTGAAGGTGGGGGGACGGTCCTTGACAAAGAAAACTGTTAAACCACACTGTTAACCACTTATTTAAATGACAGCTATCTTATAAAAATTCTATACTTATGGATAGTTCTATATTAGGAATACTTCCTTCTTACTAAAGCGGGCGCTAAAAAACCTTGGGGTGGTCCTGTTATAAACATCTTTTTCTTCCAAGATTCGAGGTGGAAGCAGTTATAATATTAGCGTAATGGTCAAAATTAATTAGAGACTAAAAAAAAAAGATTTCAAGGTCTTCCCTGTGCTCTTGGTGCTACATTCACATCACTTTTCTTCTCTCCTCACTTTCACTTCGCTTCCGAGTCCAACGGAGCTGCAGTTGACCTCAATCCTGGGCGGCTAAGACGACCACCGGAAGAAACTGCGAATGGCGCGGGAAAATCTGTTCCTCCACATCGTCCTCTAAATTCAAACGCAAACAACTGAAGCAAACTGCGTATTTTTCCTCAAAAATTTTCAGGCCAATCAACTCTGAAATAGATTAAGTAAACTGCAGAATGGGACTTTTTCATATGTAATTTTCTCACTTGGGCTTCCTATCTATCAGGTAATTTTTTTTAATGCTTAGTCTTTTTAGGTCAGTTGATTTGAGAATGGTAAATCACTCATATCCCTTCTGATGTAACTCCCACATTCTTCAGACGGGCCGATTTAAGGCAAGATGTAATTATAAATGCTCTTCCACTGGTTTACTTCTTAAGCTTAAACAGGAACACATAATTCGAAAGAGTAATAAAGAGTTAGTCACAATGGAACATCACCAGTTTTGTTTTTTAACTATCTATGTTCTCTAATTATTTTGGCTTAGCATGATGCATAAGTGGAAACATTCACCATCCACCTCAATGAAGCTTTTTCTTGGAAGAGATTACGACATCGAAAGATTTAAAATGTTTTCCAAGAACACGCAACTACCTAATATTCAATTCACCTCAGTTTATACTCTCTTTTAGTTTGAATGGAAAAGTTCTTTACATCATCATCAGCTCTTATGAGGCGATGATACCAGACATGTTTGAAGGTTCGGAAACCTGGTTTGCTATTGTAGGAATCGTAATCAGCGTAGATTTGCAAATTTAGAATTAGTGGCAAAAATCCTGTGAGAAGAGACTGGTGAGAGTGAGAACAATCGGGAACGGCATATATCGAAATTAATAGTGCTCTTTCAGAAACCATAGCTAAAAAGCACGTCCGAAAGATATATGAATATTGAAGCTCCAATGATATACATATAGGTATATGCAATACATTCTAAAGAAATTAGAGGAGGAATATAAACTGATTTCATTGGATGCGAGGAAATTCGGTATCCATTGTTGCAAGTAAGAGATGTTTCCCTTTCCCACCACTTGAGTAAATATTAATGGTACTCTAAAAATATATCCCGCTATTTATCTCTTCGTGAAGAGAACATATGGAGCTTGGGAAGAAATCGACGTAGGGGTTAAAGTTGGCGGGAAAGTAGTAAAGTCAGGAAGGTACGCAGACGACAAAGCTATTGTATCCGATTCCGAAAGAGGTTAGCAAATCTCAGTAAATGCTCTAAATGATGAAGTAAGAGAGTTTTGGAATGAAAATAAACGTCAAAAATATTAAATTTATAGGGTTCATAAGATTGGGGAAAGAAAGCTAAGTAAGTGATGAGGAGAAATTGGAATAGGCGGATGGAATCCCTTATATGGGTACCGTTCTTTCTTGGGGGGAGGATAGGAAAAGGATAGCGGTAGCCAAAGAAGCTGTCATAAAGGGAAGAATACTGATTACGAGGGGGATTAAGGATAAGACTGGTAGAGGCCTTGATATAAGGTGTTTCTGCATGGATGTGAAATTTATCCCCTAGAAAGGACCATAGCAAAAGATTCTATGCCTTCGAGATGTGGTGGTGGTAGAATGGAAGAATTGAGACAGGGCGATAGGAAAACAAACGTCGAAGTGCCGCAAATAGTGGGAGAAGATGAGGTTTTGATTGAATTAATAGACCGACGGCAGAAGAAATGGGTGGAAGAAACGTTTAGAGGCGAGGGGTTGCTGAAAAAAGTAACTGAACGAAAAATGAATTTGATGTTGTGGAAAAGACAGAGGGGAAAACTAAAGGAAAATATTGTGGATACTAAATCATCAAGAATTAGAAGGGCATTATTTAGGTAATTTTAGGACACCTGAATCTATCCTGAGGTAGGACTGGTAATTATGAAAGATTCGTGGCAGCTTTTCGAAAGTCGATTGAATTTTAAATGCGTCATAAAAACTATTCTGAAATATTTTAGGAAAATGTGAAGGGACAGATGTTTTTGTTATCCATTTCAATTTTTTATCTCTCCTCTCAGCAGCGTTCCGATTTTCGCCCTCCTTTCGTAAAATTTTTACTCTCAAATAAAACCTCTAAATTCAATCAGCTATTTCTAAAATACAGCTATAAAGTTGTTTGTTTCACATCACAAACAGACCTTTCAGAAAATCAATCCTGCCCCTCTAAAGCTGTGTGTAAAGCCCTTGCTAAATTATTTCGTTCGCTTTTAATTTATTGGATAGTTCATAAATATTGAAACAAGCGATCCCATATTTTATTGTTTCGATTTTGAGGAGAAGTTAAGCACGGAAGAGCCATGCAGCTGAATCCCAAGGAATAACAGGTTTGAAAAATAGCGATATGACTGGGACTCGAACCAAGGTCCCCCATTTACCGGGCAGGTATTCTAACCACTGAACTTCCTTTCTGCGTCTCTTCCACACAGAAAGTGGGAGATCTGGGTTCGAGTCCCATTCATATCGCTATTTTGCACACCTACAATTTCTTGTTTCAATTTTTTTTAATCAAAACTATGATACGAATTACAATTTTAAAATTTTAAAAACCCAAAATTATTTCAGAGTTTACATGCATGTAAAATTTTAAAGAGGCTTATTGACATAAATAATTGGTTTTACTCCACCCCTGATGGTTAATCTACCAGAGACGGAAGCTC
The DNA here is from genome assembly GCA_000376725.2 of Ladona fulva. NCBI lineage: Eukaryota > Metazoa > Arthropoda > Insecta > Odonata > Libellulidae > Ladona > Ladona fulva. The sequence goes on from KZ308443.1 coordinate 42,472, forward strand.
TAATTTGGACTTCGCTTACGTCAGAGTAATACCTCATTTTATGAGAAAAATGACCGAAAATTGGCTAATCTCCGAGGAAAGTCGCGCAACACGACCGCAGATACGGATAGCCTAACTATTGAGCCATATTTTATGAAAGTGAGCTAGAAAAACTACATAGAGCAGCAAGCGTCCGAAGAATGCGGCTGCGCTCCTCAAAAGTTATAAACTACAAATTTACGGACGCTATAAGTTTCAAATATATGCGAAGAGAAAAACTCTTGGGTAAGGTTACACCCATTATAATGACGAAAGAAAGAGATTGATGTTTTCTCCGTCCTAACAACCTCCGTCTTAAAAGTGAAAGAGAAAGTAATACGGTTTTGAAAAATTACGGGGCGGGAGTTTCCATTATAGATAAAGAGCTCCAAAAAAGTTACATTCCTTAAAATACTTACTGTAAAATGTTGAGGATCTGGAATATTTCTGCAAAATGTTAGGTTTTTACTGATGTATTGTGCCACATTGATAAAAATTCTTAGAATTACTTATACAAATAATAGTTTCATCACTTATAACTTATACGAATTATAATTTCATCAATTATTATTATATAAGTCTATTATATGTTATATATTATTATGTTATCATTCTCCGCAATCGAGGAAGCATCCTTTGATTTTTCCACCACACTAACTAAAGTGGTAAATTAAAATAAGTGATAATAAACGTATACTTCGACATTGTGATGAAATATCTCATACAGCTTCAGTTTATTCCCTCTATACTTAATATTAATTTAAATTAATGAAACGTTTTTTATGTCTTCATTCACGAATGACTTAGTTCAGTTCAGTAGTCTAGATTATAAAGGAACTATTCAAAAAATTTATTCCTATTGTCTAATCTAATCTCTCTGAAAGAATAAAATACGTGGAAGGAAGCATAGGGATACGAATAATTTCAACCAAGGCGATCTCAATGTTGTAGAAGTCCATCATTACCACGGAGATTAGGAATATATTAAAAGATATTTCCGGCGACATTTAGCATTATCTGCATACTTAAGAACATACCCTCAATTTCTGCTCAATTCGTTCGAATCCATGCCCATGTCTTATACTTTTTTGGAAATTTTGAGATTCTTAAAAAAACCGTTCCTTCATTTACTCAGAGCAGCGTATCCAAAACTGTTCCGCGGAAAGCTGATGTTACGCAATAATTAAATAAGTGTTCCGCGAACAATTATGAAAACTGAAATTTCTCGTCTGATATTCAAATATGGATGAAGTTGAAAAATGTTTGAAAGTCAGGAAAGCCTCCCTTTGCGAGTAGATTGTGCCATCCCTGGACCCTCGACTCTCACTTGCATTTACTATTTATTATTAATACCGACCGACGCTACAAAATAACCCAAGCGTTCTACTGGAGCCCAAAATTGTGGAAGTGTCCGTAAGAAGAAAAGTTGGGGACACGCTGATGTAGAGAATATGTCGACAATTCAATTTGCGCCTATTTGCAGTTCATCGCTGCATTTTGGAATCATTCGACAAAATACGACATTTTTACGGAAGATAACTCAGAATGTATGAAATCCGAAAATCAAATAAAAAACTGCGGTTTTTCAATGCGATTGGAACCCAGACAACACCCCGACCAAAAAATGGACAGGTATGCGTAAGAGAGACAATAAAACTCCTAAACCCGTAAAAAGTGATGGAGCCTCCTTCATAAACCCTTAAAACTCCGGAGTCAGGACTCCATACGAAAATTAAAAACTGTATCCTATCCTATGTATAAAATCCTATCCTAAAAATTCCTAAGATTTCAAGTTTTTAATTTTAGAATGAATGAGGTTTTCTTTCAGCGTCCAGCTCTACGATAAAAGATGGCAAGCGAATAAATTACGATACCAAGACACCACTTAGCATGAAAAGCATAGACTAGAAAGAGGTTAGCGATAGCATTGCTTCATTGTACTCGGGATACGCTGACGAAATTTCAGAGACAGGCACCGATAGAAAGTGAAATGGGGTAAAAAACGACAGATGAGGGAAAAGAGCGGAAGTGCAGCGCGTTTCACTAGACCCCGTTGCTTAATTATTATTTGGGATAAGGAGGCTATATTAAGTGAAAAATGGCCGTGTTTTCTTCCTTCGTCCATGGATCTAAGTTCCCACCGCAGAAATGAAGTATCAACTCTTTTGGGGGTCCCATTTTCCCAGGCGATGCAGTGACTTTCGAAACCATGCTAATGAGGAAAAAACTCTCATACCAAGACAATAGTATGCAAAGCGGTATCAAATAAGCTGGGTTTGCAGATCTCACGTGAATTCTGAGGAATGGGATCGCTTTAGCCGGGTGTGCAAAATCATTTATTTCCCATTTTACTATGACGTTAGCTAGCTTTGTAAATAATGAAGAGTAATTTTCAAGGCCGTCATTAAGATTTCCGTGTTTCCCATGGAGGTCTTCCATCACGCCATACCCTCGGAGGATACCGTAAAGCCTCCCAACTACCGCTTCACAAACTGTCCGAAATTCCACCTCATGTCCTTTCCGCTCAAATTCACCGTATTCGCTCAATATTTCCGTGACTTTCCTTTCCTTTTTTAACAGGAATCAAAAATCACCCGGAGATGAAGGTTCCACTCTGCTTCAATTATTCTAAAATAATGGCGAGTTTCGCTGCTCAGGCGGCTGTCGTCATCCAGTAGCGATTCCTTTGATAGAGATAACAGCCAAAATTTAATCCTAGAAAACGAATACCGCGGAAAAGAAATAGGAAATCATTGCGATGAGAATATCGTCAATTCTTTCTCTGAATGACTAATCTAAATCCCTCTTTCATTTGCGAACGTTGAAATCTTCTTCGTCTCACTTTTATGCCTTCATTGTGCACTCCACATCGGTTTTATTGCACTTTTCTATTAGATCGGTATTTGGTGAGGTCACATTTATAAACGATTTTCTAATAAAATAATCAAAGATGAGAAGTTCTATTTGTACTTCTCTTAGTTTTCGTCAGTACTTCATGAAACTTCCCTAACATGCACACACTTCTCGATGGATGTGAATGGATGGATGGATGAGCTTGGAGCCTTTCTACGATTGCCTACGAGTAATATTCGTATTTTTTTCTGAAAGTTTTGAGTCATAAACACAGTAACGAAGAGGGGTATTTAAATTTCAAATAATTAGGGCTTAAACTGGGTATTTTTTATCGACAACTTTTCAGTTCAATTATTGGAAGCGAATGTGTTTCATCCTCGTGATCTTAGATTTATCTTCATAAGGAGTTTATTTATCCTAATTTATTGACAATACAGTAATATTAATCAGTAATATTTATACGAACGCTGAAAATATCCTCAACGATGGTAAAATCCTGTGTATAGGTGAGTTTATCAATTGAGAAATCCCGATTTCACTGGAGGAGGAAGGGACATGTCTTGACGAAGAATCTCCCCTGTTGAAAAGTTTTTAACTTATAAATAATCCAAACTCAAAAAAGTCGCCCCAGGAGTTAATAATTAGGACGAATCAAACCTTTAAACTATGGTTAACTTGCGTGAACAAGTATCGTCAGGTTACAAATCAGTCAAAAAGTAGTCTGTGGAAGCGTACGAAGTTTTTTCGTTTCCACTACTGTAATGATCTTCCACGAGGTAAGTAAACGAGCCTTCCCACTTTAAATTCATCCTAATATGTAACTTTCCAAGAATTTAGATCAACCGAAAATGTATGAAACTACCCAAGTTTCCCTTTGTGATTACGGAATCATCCTAGTAATAATTTTGAGTGTAGAGTATGGCTCATTAAAGAACATTCCAAAAATCCATATTGGAAACTATCAAACCCAATGCATTATTCTCTCCAAATAAGATGAAGACGCTTAATCGCCATTTAAATGAATAATCGGCTCTGCCTTAATTCCTATCGAAATACTTCAGAAAATATATGGTCTCAAACTTAACATAACTTACTTCGTGATAAGGTAGGTTTGGGAATAGGATATACGGTTTGCAAATGAAATATTCAGTGCGTGACTCGTTTACATGTACCCGGTTGAGGCGGATTTAAGGTAAGCTATAAGGTCACAGTGATTAAGGGGAAGAGGAACTTCATTACATTACGCTACATATGAAAGAGCAAACTCGAAAAGAATCCTACGTCACCGATTGCACACACTCGCCAAAAATCATTGCACAGACGAAAGATCATCCCCAAGGAAGGTTTCCACGAACACTAAGAACACTACACGCCAAATTTTTGTAAAAGCTGCTGAGGACACAGAGGGCGATTCATTCATACCGAATTACTCGGGATATCCATTAAAATTGAATGCAGGTCCGCTCCGTTCCGACGCAATCTGAATACATCACAAAACACGATAACCATTTATGATGAACACAAATCTGTGAGGCCAAGAGCTTCTGGGGAAGCTGCCTCATGCTAACCGCAAATGACGGTATATCCTCAGTGGTCAAATTGTCAATACTCACCACCAGAGTCTGCATGGTGGATCGAGGACCTCCTCTTCCGAAGAAAGCCCGGAGTGGAGTGTCAGATGGATCAGAGAGGTTCTCTTAAGGCTAGTGAAAGGAGGGAAGGGCAACTGCGGCCTTGGGTTGAAAACCCTCCTTAGAGTAGTTCCCAGCAGTCACGCCAAGGTACGCACGTATATTTGAAAGGATACTCGCGGTAGTTGTTCGGATCCCAAATGATGCCGGAATGGATTTCGTTCGTATCTTCCTGCGAAATATTTTTCAGTATAACTGGACTCGATAGTTTTGCGCTTACTGATCGAGCAGTTATCTATGAATGCTAAATATGTGTATCAAATACGATATATATACACACTCCTGCACGTATAATCTATTTATTCAGAATCTTTATTGCGGAGTTTCTCCCTGTGAGAACAATGATTAAAAGATGTAATTATAGGCAAATAAGCTAAAGAAAATGAAAGCAAACATCCACACCATCCGCGGCGGTGAATAATTTGTGATAATAAACTCCGCTTTCTTAAATGCTGAGAATTCTTTTCCTCGTGTATTTTATCCGACTCTCTGTTACAAGAAAAGGTTTTCTATTTCTTGTCTTTTAGTTGACAGGTAAAAGCTGCAATGGAATCCTGTTTGCGGGAATGAGTAATTGAAACATTTTTCTCATTCGAACTCTAGATCATAGGTAGACGCTCTATTTTTTTGCGTTTGGGTTTAATCTTACAGGCTTGCTCTTAATGACATGAAAAAAAGCTGTTTATTAACTAATAATAATATTAACTAATAATTCGGATATAAGAATAAAACAGAAAGCATGTGACGTAGTAATTATTGAAAAATATAAATTTTATACCGTATCACTTTAGCTGAAGCAATGTATGTTTCGTCTGTCCTATCATCACTCCTTCATATACATCTATCATAGAAGCCGAAAATCCCAGTGACCTTTTGGGGAAGTAATATTTAAGGTTTCCCGACGACTTGTTATTTCTATTAAATTACCGTTAGAATTTGTCATTGTTGACTCAGCTTCTTTACTGCTTTTTTCGCGATAATCGTGATCGGTAATATGTTTTACAAATTTTCAATTAACTTGTGTTCTTACATCAAGCTGCGCAATGATCACTAAATCAATGAATGATCTGAGTTATGGCATTTTTCCTCGCTGCGAAGCAAATTAGCTCTTAAAACGGAATTTTCCCCTTCTCATTCCAGTATTAAACATTTTCTCCATCGCGTTTCGCTCTATCATTCGACGAATAAGAGGTATCTTACTAAGAAATCTTTCTACCTCGTGATTATTGATATTAGCCTCTTAGTTGCAAATGGATTCCAATGAATTTTATAATAAGCATTTTGAAGGGAAACATTTAATATTATGAAAGCGATTATCTTCCCTTTTCACGCCATCGTCACGCTGATAAACGCAGCTCATGCATCTGTACTAACAGGATGGCAACTCATTCCAAAATAAAGACCCCAAGTTTATGAAAGATTAAGAAATTACAGCGCAATAATGAAAAGTTTTGACTATTTTAAGTTTGGTTTGGTAAATTTCATAAAAATATTCCTTGAATTCCTCCCTTGAACATTTTTTGGAATTTTTCATTTTCTCACATGTCCACAATTTTCATATAAATAGCTGTAGGATTGGTATTATTATATTTTTTTCACAGCAATGTTTTTAGCGAAGAATCTATGGCAAATTAATTACGAAATTTCTTAAGCTAAAAAAAATGTATCGCAAGAGATGGAACCTGATAACCACTAGGCAAGTAATTGCGGAAATTTAACCTTTCGAAGGGACTGGTAAATAGGAATCTTAGAATTTCAGGTTTCACCGATTTAGTTCTATTTTCTATTTGCATAAACTTTTTTAACACATTACTCCAATACCATATTCTCGAAATAAAGGTAATAACTCAAAGGATTGTAACCCAAGACCTCATCGGTTTCAAGGAATGATTATCGGGCAGAGCTAAAAATTCCTAGAAATAATATTTTCTAAATCAGTATTCTAATCTAATATCAGTCTGACAACAGATCGTGAAGTCCGATCACAGCCCAACGCGGAGACCACAAACTAGAATGTAGCTTTCAGATCCGTTGTTTCCACTCAGCGTGTTCAGCGGAATAGTGATATGAAAGGCACGGAAGGTGATGAAGAATGACAATTGCAAGTCCGTTTTATCGATAATTCGAAGAACGTAGCATGTACCTTTTATCGCTAGAACAGGAAGCAATTATAAGGAATGAAAGTAAAGCAAATAACGGAGACAAAGCCTTTGAGGGATGGATTTGCAGCGAAATCGCCATTTCGTGAGACTTTCTTGTTCCATTACTCCACTTACATTTTATTGCTCTCACTTCCACAAGCTTTTATATACTCCATATCCAATCCGATGGTAATGGTTAGCTTTCTCAATACTATGCTAATACTTAGCAGGACAACGGAGGTTCAGCCATTCAAAGTTCTTATTTTATTACCGATTTTTACCAGCTGAAAATGATAATATAAATTAATGTTAATATTTATTATATCAATGAAATACTTGTTTATTTTGGGGCTACCGATAGCCAAGTGGGCAACGCGTTCGACTTCGGTGAAAGCGGTCCCGGGTTCGATTCCCGGTGGGGGCCTATGTGTGAAATGACCTAAGCTGTCGAAGAACTTTTAACCATACTGCTACTTATTTATTTAATGTTAACTTTCTCTAAACGAATTTCCGCGAAAGTAATTTTAATGTTTTCGATACCGTATTACTACTATAAATATTATAATTGTTTCATATTCCGAAAATTGTGATACTCTTATACTTAAGGTGAGAATATAGATTACAAAAAAACAGATTGGGGTTCTAGAAGAGCAGAAATAACGAAGAACTGTAACTTATTTGTTATTTTATATTCGAATGAATAGGGTGCACACGTAACCATCGGCATTTATACCATTCCGTGCAAATTAGGAAATGCTAATAATGCTAATTTGAACATTTCTTCGTATACTTCCACAGAAAAGCTTTTCTTTGTGAGTGCTCCAAGAAGTTTTATTTCCATTTGTACACCAATTAGTACATTACTTTCTTATGTTTACCAAGGCAGCGTTGCCAACCATTAGAACCTCTCAGAACTCAAAACTTACAATCTCGAACCCCGCGGTCAAAGAGCTTGGAGTTTTTTTTTTAATGTACTAACATATATGCAAAAAATATCATAAAAGTTTTCTTTTATTCACATGAAAGGCACTAGTTCAATCATTTGTGGTATTTGTTTGTGAATATGCTTCATCAATTCCCGTGTACAGTAACGAATCTTAATGGACCACCTTTTTGGCTTTTGACGAACCATCAGCGTTCCGCAGATCACAGGCTGACGACCGTAACTGAAGAATTGCTTTTACACAATGGCTGTACACAGCGAAACACTGTCACTATAAAAATACGAATGACTGAAGGTTTTGAAAATGAATAGCGTGCAGCGAAATGAAGACGGATGAACATTGAAAGAAAATCTCATTTGATTTTACGAACGAGATTAAGCTAGCGATTCAATTAATACAGCACTCTGCACATTATTCTTCTCAACACATAATTGCATCTAAGGAACTATTTCTAATGAGAAGCGGATTTTAGAAACCCTCAACTTTTCCCAGAAGGAAAGCGGAATTATATTGATATCGGAAATGAAAGTTAAGGAACGCGGTAATCCTCTTTCAACCACATCACGGATTCCGCTGCACTACTACCCCTTCGCCCTATTTTACGCTGCAGTTTTCTTCATACCCTCTGCGTGACAGCTGAACCTCGAGGATCAACTGTCAAGAGCGTTGAAATAATGGCAGTTTTCCTTGTGGAGAAAGAAATGAATGTTCGCATCTAGCCTATCTATTCAGCTTCTGGAACAACGAATATCAAGCAGTATCATCTTATTAATACCATTACCGTCATCCATGTTCATCCAGAATTTAAACGTGTACCTATAGTAGAATATTCCGTCCGTTTCCTTGACGTTTCACAATTAAGTTTAGCTCATTCGAAAAAATATTTCAGTTATTACAAAGTGAGACCCACACAGAGACCTTCAGGATAAGATATTTAGGCCCATTTCTATAATATATACTTAATATGGACTTTAACTAGTGTTCACTTTGGGCCATGTCATTGTAATAGTTTTTTAAAGTGAAGAATATGGTTAATATCCATGCTAATCCATCGTACGTATAGAAGATTAACTGTATTCTTCACTTAAATATAACGAACCATTATAATAACGGGCCCTAAATTGAACATTAGCTAGGTCTATTTTAAGTTCATATCATAATACCAAGTCTTACTTTCTAATTATTGTCACTATTACTTGAAATGTTCGTAATATCTTATTTTTTCCGAGAAAAAAATCACCCGCTCATTCCCTTCTAACTTGGCCCTTTCGAAGAACTTCAGAGAAAATATTAATATTTATGCATATTCGCGTAGCATTTATCAAGTCTCACCATGGGTCTTCTGGTGAAAATGATTTTCTTCAGTTTTACGGATTCAAAAAATGATTTTCGATTTAACGATATCTATCAGTTTTCAATCATGAATGTTTACCCTCAGTTCTCTGATACTTAGGCCAAAATTATTTCTAAGAAAAATTCGCGCGTAAAATATTTACGGCTGTGTTAGTAGATACATATTCACCTTTCCGTAGATTTATTCAGAATAAGTTAGTTCGAATTACCCAAAATCCATCGCGTTTACTCTTAAACGATAGTTGATCATTTGAGTTATCTGATGCTTATCTCCTGAACCTATGCCATCATGAATGAGGTTTACGATGCATTAGATCGCAACAGGAATTAAATAGAGATCCGAGCATCTGGAGATCGGATCGGCCGATGTTTACGGCTAAGCAACGGAGAAACTTCAAATGTTTCAATCATCCTTATCGCGACGGTCTATCTCTCCTGCGTTCCTCCCTCTCTTTGGATCTCCTTTAGCCGCCTCGTAGAATCGTGCATGCTGCCTCGCGATTCTCCTTTCTCTTTTTCCTAAGCAAATTAGTCTCCTAGCGAAACTCTTTTGAATCTTCGATTGTACACTGGAGTCATCCATGCGGAATCGTGTTCTCCCTGTGGGCCAATTCAAAATTCACTCTTTCTTAAAATGCTGCCCATCAGAGCGATGAAAGTCCTCTGGCTGGTTCATAAGGGGAGTGGTTGGATTGCCCGATTTCCCTACGGCTGCAGATCCACTTTCGCTTAGCGGCAAATATTGCCTCTCTGTAGGTTTACATCCATTATCAAACAATTAACGAGCGTTAAAAATTCCACTGTTTCCCAACGGGTTGGAATTCCATATGTAAACGAAAACGTTTTCCCATCGACAGTTACTCAATAAACTCTCATTCCATGGGATCTCGATTGGAGCAATTCGAATTAATTCGATTGTATTCTGAAACACTCTCCTCCCTATTGCTACGTTTTAAATTTCTCGGAAACAAGTCAGCCCACGAGGGCTTCATAAGGTTCTGTAAAGCGGAGCAAACTGCACGAAGTAACGTCTTAAGTTTCGTCCTTTTCACAGCATCCAATAAAATGTCTATTAGCGTGAAATCCCAACTCATTAACTCCTCTCTAATAAAGTTCACATAGACGGCCGTTACAACCTACAATTACGATGGAATTGTTGAATAAAACATAGTATAACAGTAAAATTTATTAAATATTTGAATAGTAAAAGTTATAAAGCCCCTTTTTGTCCTAAAGCTGTGTTCTATTCAACAATTTCATCGCCCTCTCTAATAGCTCATTTAAGCACCCTATGAAGGATGGAAGCTATGATAATATCAACCTTGACGTCTTTTGTATAAAATGAAACAAATATGTAAGCAAGACGTCTTTGGTGTTAAAAGAAAAATAAATATTTATAAACTTAGACCCTGAAGATAATGGATCTTTGATATCGAAAGAATTCAGTCATTCAAAGCTTCATAAAGCTAATTTACGACACCGTAAAGAACGCAAACTTCGTGAGTATTTTGCGGATCTCACCAAAGATATGTTCTTCGCGGTGTCGTCATGGAGATGTTCTACAAGGCTACACCTGAATATGTTAATTTTTAAACCTAATTTATTTACGTCATAATTTAAGCCATCTTCCGAATGCTGCCGGAATTGTATTCGGGCATCGGTCGGGCAGGGTCGGAATCTGAAACTATTTAAAAAATTCCGATACAACCGTGGAAGGACAAAGTTGATAAAAAAAACAAGTGTAAAAATTGCCTTTAAAAAACGATTAACCAGTGCAACCGCACTAATAAGACTGATCAGAAACGCTTGAGTAAAATATGTAGATTACACATCGACGTGGTAATAGCAAATGTCAAAGTGATAAAATTAAAACCGAGAAATAAGGCAATAGGTGAGATTGGCCGAGGTTGGAATAGCCTAGAATGGAAACTAGTAGAATGGAAATGGCCACTAACAACATTATTATAATGTTAATTAACTAAACCATATGGGTTAGTAATTAACCCAACCAGTGGCCACTTCTATTCTACTCAGATAAATGGACAACGTTGTCTAAATTAGTTACGTTTAAGAAAAGATAAATCCGATGTTGAAGATAGAGCAAAGATAATCCATGGCCTATCAAAGACGAAGAGAGTCATGAGCGAGGCTAGAAAACATATGTTTATTAGGTGTCGATAGCGCATTGACAGCTATATCCTCTTACGTTGCTTCCATTGTTTCTGCCAGCTTTCGCTACGAAATTTGGAAACATTCATATCTCCCAGATAGCGACGCTTGGTTATAACCAAAAATCATATCCTCACCAGGATTAATAACCAGGACTAATTGATTCTCTGGGTTTGAATTATTATTCATTCCTTTTGGCTGCACCGTTAAATTTTCTGTTTCTAATACCAGTAAATGATTTGAGTTTGAACTTCCAGATGAATTATGGGTCATTTTATATTATAATAGTAGTAGTATTGTTAAAAGTGCTTCGACTGCTTAGGAAATTACTCGCGTAGGACCCAACCGGGAATCGAACCCGGGACCACTTTCGCCGATGTCGAACGCATTGCTCTTTATTTGATTATTTGTTACTTAGTTGATAGTTATTATTAATCTGTTAGTTATGATGTCAATACCTTTGTTTTTCCATGTGACCCTTTAAAGATTACTAAAATCAACACCGTAGACTTTAGCTCTTTTCTATGCAATGGAGTGTATAACACAACGTAATTCGTACTTAAAAATTCTAAACAGCGGACAATAAATATTTATACGGGAATAGATCACGGCAATAATGATACTGAAGTAAGTTGAACATTGCAAATAAACTAAACATTAGAAAACATTGATGAATAGCATGAGGATGGCGGCTAGTGAGATATAATTCAACTGTAACTCGTTTCACATCACTCAACTTACAATGAGATCAAATTTTGGTTTTTAGTTTCAGTAAATCAAATTATTCTAATTTCTGATGAATGACGAGCATTCGTACACAGTGAGGTTATCGATCTTTCATTCCTTTCGATAGTTGATATTTTTAATATATTATATTTGCCATAAAGTACCATTATTGTCTCAGTTCCATTTATCGCCATCATCATTAAGTTTATTTTGCGTTTCCACCTCATAAAATTTATAATATTGGCGAATATATAAACAAACACGTTATTGAATATTCTCAAAATATACCACTGGATCGATTGTCAACCTTTAGATGTGAAAATAATCCATCAAAGATTATTTTGCGTTATGAAGTTTTATTATATTTAATGGTATTTTTCTACGTAAGCAATATGCTCTTGGAACAGAGGGAATCGATATGCGTATTTTATGAAGATACTTTTTATCGAGGAATGCAATTATCATAGGTTATGAGTATCTGCTAAACTTCCGTATATTTCAAATGTATTCTTGCAACGTTTTTTTTAATCACGCTACCTTAGTTCCTCTACACCTAAAACACACAACTACAAAAAATAACTTACCTTGCAGCAAATTGAACTTTTTACAACTAGATTGGAAAGAACGGTCGTCCTTGGAATTCCTTTCTCTCCATTGAAAGAAAAGCATTTTGAAACTGAAATGGAATTCAGCTCGGTTCTTAATGAAATGCGTCAGTTAAGGAATTCAATCCTAATACCGTAAATATCACATGAAAAATGGATCAGTAGGCGCCACGGATTTTGAAACGGTGCCCGCAACAGGATTCTCACAGAACTTTACTCCGCGTGCAACTTTACTCTAGACCTTGTTTCCGACCGCGGACTTCCCTCCGATCGAGACGTCCTGAATATCCATCTGGTAATTTTCAATGAATGCTTTACCATTCGGTTGATTTTTGCCACACATTTCCACTCATTCCTAAGGAAATGATATATTTGATAAACATATGTCTCCTAACCCAAACCAAACACAAACCAATGGAAGGACTCGTAAATTTCCGATAGTTTCCATCATAGGTATAAAAGGGTAAAAACAACCTTCTACACAAGTATTTTCGGTTAAAAATACTGTTATGAACGCATTTGGCTAGTTTGGAAAATATCCTTGATGATGAAATATACTTTTATCTGAAGGTAGATTAGAAAGAGAATGTATAAAGTTGTTTTAAGTTTAAAATATGTACGAGTATCTTATTGATACTGCTTTCCCCGTTTTACTTTCAACAGGGCCCTACCCTGATGATTGACCGCAATAAGAGAATTAAAACTATGTCATTAATATCTTAAATTACTTTAAATGATCTTGAACATACTGCAATGCATATTTGTAGGGTGACTTTTCTCTTGAGCGCTATATGATCTCCCAGCTCGTGCCTGATCTTCCTGAATCGCGTCAAGGAGCAGTCCTACTAACAAAGGGGCCCAGGGTGCAAATGTCTGCCTGGGCCCCTTCTTACAGATACATCGTTTACTATCTGCAAAATATTAAAATCATCCTTGTGATATAGGCCCGCTTTCAATCGGTCACGCCAAATTCGATAACGAATCATCGTATTAAGTATTGGTTCTTGTTGTCCAGAATTTAATATTTTTTTTCTCTGCTCTTCCTTCGTCACTGTTTTCGACATACCACCTGTTTAATATATCTTTATTTTTATATTGATAACAAATATTTCTATCAACCCTATAAAAAATAAAAATCTGAATACAAAATTATGTATGTTATCTCATTAAAAAAATTAGTTTCAGATGGTTTGATGTTAAGGATAACAGAAAGATTGTCAACATCATTTTCAAATTTCAGGATGGATTTCGAGAAAGGAGATGTTATCTAAAATACACAATCACAAACAAACTTCAGCCGCCCGATGTGTATAGCATTGCGCAACGCAAAGCATTGTTTTTAAATGTATTATTTATACTTAATGTATAGACTAGGGGAATTTAATATTTATAGCTATAAAATTGTTTTAAATAACGCAATCTTAAGAAAAATCTTTCAAATTAAATCATCTTTTCAGTATTCGGTATCTTCAGCAAACTTCTCATTATTAGCTATGGTTAAATAAATACCATTACTTTAAGTAAATAAATTTAGCTGTGCACAAAAATCATTAAGGCTATAATCGATATGATTTTGCCTTACTTGATAGAACGCCATAAGAAATGAAAAACTTTGTAGTTTCCACACTGATTTTACTAACGAACGGTTTCGACTCATCCGAGTCATCATCACGTACATAGCAGCGGAAATTTCTATGTTTTATACAAATTTTGACGGGAGACTAAGGAGAGGGGAAGGGCAGAGAAAGGACATTGGGAATCACATGGTAACTGTAACTTTCCTTCCGGAATATCTTAAAATCAGCATAATAGTTAACCACTGGTGTGGAGAGATCTAAGTAATTTAACATTCCGTTTTCCTCCAACTCACACGTAATTTAAATCTAGGGGTGGAGAGCATTAATAAAACTCAACAATTGATCAATTTCGGACCTTTTTCCCACCCAAAGACAAAAGATATCATTCACATATCTCCAGTAGAAGTGAATGTTATTTACAAAGCAATTATTGGTAGCACAGATTTTCGCTTCAAAACCATTCAGGAAAATTTGGCCAGTAGAGGAGACAGAATTGAGCCTATTACCAAGCCTTTATCTTGAGAAACTCATAGTTAAATTGGAAATAATTTTATGAAAAACAAACTCACACGAGGTTCATAAGTTCCTTAATCACATCATCGGCAATGTTAAAATTACACGAAATGGTTTTTTTTATCAATATGGTCTTGGCTCTAGGAGGCAGTTTGGAAGCTACCAATTTCCATGGCCATCAAAGCAAAGGGCAACTTCGATTTAAAAGCTAATGCAGCTTTACCTATGAACACAATTACAAGGAAATGCCTTGGAAAGTGCAATTAGGAAAGGTTCCTGCCGAATATCAGCATGGCGATACTCTCTTTTAATACCTTTGGAGGTACAGAAAAAAATTATGCTTCTCTGCTGGGCGAATGGAATCCTAATTTCCAGTAAAACCAAGTGATTCTTCAGTTGCAATATTAGTTTCAGTTATATCTTAGCTCCAGGGTATCGAGCCGGAACTGAACCGAAAAGCTATTTCGAAATACAGATTTTACCGGTGTGAAAACCGATTCCGAACAGTAAAATTAAAATTCATGAACCAAAAACAAAGCTGAAAACCGTTCGTTATCCTGCTCCGATTTTTTTGTTCCAAACAATACCATTCACCTAAAGGTAAATGCATCAAGATATACCGAATATACGGAGTTCCCCTAATGGAGCACCCTAATTTGTGTTCTCAGGTAAAAATTAATAGAGACACGTTCAGTATCTCGAAGCACGTGAATCGCTCAAAATTTTAAGATAAAGAATAACTCATTGGATTGCTCCGGTTTCAGCATTTCTCGAGAAACCCGGCGTATTGACTTTCTTGAATGCCCGATGCTCTCAAATTGCTCGTCGACACACGCTTCCGACCTCCATCTTTGGCATTTCAAAACACTAGCCGCGGTTAGAAAATTGTGGTTCCGTCATTGGCTTCTCTTTCAGGTGCATTAAATGCTACCAACATAAAAACAATCACAACTCACTTTGCACTAGCATCTCGCAATTGTCAAACCTAAACCGGAACAGAAATAATATTTGGTTTTTCATTAAATCGTAGTGAAAACCGGAACGGAAAACTACTGTTCGACGCCCTAGTTAACACACTTTCGGTCTCTCACGGTTGACTTCGAGCTGTGGGGGAAGGACAGTAAGGGACACAATGCTGTAACAATCCTCTCCGACCTTGAGCTTGAGCTGAATAAATACAACCATTAGTTCTTAGTTCTGTTTTTGGACATATTTTAAATGCCCGAATTATATGATAAAACATTTTAAACCATATCGACAAAGAAAATATGCTTTTACTGAAGCATAGTTCCAAATGCAGTTTTAAGAAAATCACGTTGCTCAGTCTACTTTCGGAGAAATGGTTCGGATCATTGACTCTCATTATTAACATTTCCTGTGAAGTCTTTGGGATGTATTCACTGATTTTAGAGAAATCGTGACTCATGAATAAACAACTGAAAATTGTGCTAAAATGCTGTTTCTACCACTGCTGACGATGATTGACTTTATCTTTCACTCCGCGCTGTTGCACTTTCAATACCTCATTTGATTGATAATTAATGATTATAGTTTTACAAAGAGATGCACAAATTGCGAAATTGTATAGACGAAAAATTCCAGCGAGCAGCTCATAGTTAATAAGAACAACAATCTTGTTATAGGTAGGATTCCATAATGCGCTAGGATCACATAGCAGAAATGTTAAATACTCAGGAAACTATTCAACTGCATGAACGAATTCATTACATTCGACTTTTAAGGAATTCATAATTCATTACTATCGTTATATTCCTGTCGTAAATCCTTTATATTCATAGAAGATATTGTTATTATTCACAATAAAATATAATATTTGTACTTTTTCACAGCGGTTTTAATCTGGGTTTCGACGTATTCACGTCAACATCAGGTAGCTCAGAAACTAAGATTAATTTTAATTTTATTGTTATTATTTTTATTATTTGGATATGCATGTATAAATTTTAATTAAATCCCTCGAATTGCAATTTCATAGGTTTTGATATGGATCCTTCGTCAGACTGAAGAACTATACGAGTAGACCGCGAGAGATTGTGCTCAGGGTCCTCTTGGTAAATAAGTATTTTCTGATGAATTGACGCCGTTGTATGCTGCGGCTTCTAAGTTTATCAGGACCTGAGGATACCATTAGGAAAACAGGAAATATTTTCAACTATTTCTTCGTATAATTTAAGCTTTGCTCTCTTTTTACTTGCAGAATGAGTCTATACCCTTCAACATCTGCGGCAGAACATTAAAAGATGCCATAAACTTTCCGATATCGATGAACTGTGTCAGTGAGATCACGAAAGGTCGAGGGTTAGACGTTCTTTTTACCAAACCAAAACAGCACGATCCATGAATCGTCGACGACGCCATTGTTTGTGTGCGAAATCGCACCGACTCCTCGATACGTCTCAAGTCCGTCAATTAAAAGAAACTGTATTCATTCGATTTAAATTGACAAATTAGTCGTTAGAAGAGGAGAATGAGTTTTATATTATTTCTATCTATTTATCGCATCATTGTGCAGCGTCATCATACTATTCCTTTTTAAACAATGAAAGTTGAAAAAGCTCTTAAAATTTGTGTTTTGTTGATGTATTCAATTTTCAATTCAGTTTCGATCGAAGAATGTCAGTTCTTCCTTTGCCTACCCTCAGAGATTGGAATCATCACAAAACGCAGGTTAACGGAGGGCGGTTCCCTTTTAAACCAGAATTCCGTTGCATTCGAAAGTTTTTAGACAATTACTGCGATGACAATAAAATCTAAAGTTGAAAATCCAATCTTACATTGACTTCCCAGAATTTCCAAAAATAGCATAAGAATTTACTCTACTACGCCTTCCTAGATTTCAACTGCATCACTTCACAGTAATGTAATGAAACCAGGAAATTCTTTTCACTCTCTCTTCACCTCAGAAAATATGCGTTTTCTCGTAAGTGGGAGGTATACCAAATCAAAGCCCCATTGTATCGCAGGAAAATCCGGCGTTTCAATTCAAGGTTCCGTCGATGAAAGCCTTTGAAAACAGCCTCTGGAGTTCGCAGGCCACTTTCACGCCTCCATCTCAATTCTCTCAACGCTCCCCACACCTACGCCAATAAACAGAAAGGAAGATCTGTCATGCTATAGTTTATTTGTTGAGATTTACGTAATTTAATTCTTCCTATACTAGATCGTTGATAATTTACCTCAAAACACCGTTTCCCGGCTGTCAACAGAAAAATAGTTTAAACTCATATATATATGACTAAAACAAAAGATAGTACGAGTTAGTAAACTATTTCGTATCATCTTGCAGTATTTTTATTCGCCTTCATTTGCATAAAACTCGCCTTGAACCTTTCTCGTTCCCATACAATCAAATTTTACTCTATATGTCCCACTCTATATGTCTCTGGTTTGTCAAAAAACGCGCGCGTGTAATGCAGTGTTTTATACGTAAACGCATTATTTAAGAAGAAACTTTAAAAAATAATTAAAAGATGTGTAGAAGTAAGCAGCGGGAAATACTAAAATGGTTGACAGAACTGAAAAATACTGGATATAAACTGCGAATATTATAGATATAACGCGTCATTTCTGAATGACTGAAACTTCCTTTCCGTCTTTTACGATTAGAAACCGATGAGTAATATGTCTGTCGTCGCAGCACCCGCCAATTAAAGAATCTCTGAGACCATTAAACGAGTCAGTCACGATTGATAATTAAACTTTTATGACTGAAATCGCCTTGACATTAAGTCTCAACTTTGGAAGGGATGTGTCACCCAAATCACTCCGACCAAGTGAAATTTTGTTGGACCACATGTTGCTGATACTTAATCAGATGTTAATTCATTGTGTTCCAATATTTTGCAGAAGTTTACTCATTGAAACATCTTCTTAGCAAACCCCCACGTTAAGCAAGAAAAGATTGAAAAAGTGAATTTTATCTGCTTACCCCATATTTTCGATACTGATTTACAAAGGTGGAGCGAATAATATTGAAAGTTGAAAATGTAAAATTAAAATTGTCCCGTCTTGATATTGTGACACTTTTTATTTTTAAACGTTTTCACCAGTTCATCGTGCATATGATATATTATTATCAATGGCTGGGAAAAATACTTAATTCCTGATCTTCATATATAGAAGTTCTACGAAGGACGTAGTATGAACTTACGTATGGGAATTCTTTTACAAAATCTAGGCCTAAAATTGAAGCACTAATTGTGACAGTTTAGCAAAAGTACTGTTTCCCACATAAAGTGTGATGCATTCTCATTTTAGTTCAAGTGTGTCATGCAACTGATTCATTTGTATGGAGAACTTGTAGATCCTTATAGAAATAAAAATGACCCCGTTCAAAATCTAGTGTTATAATAATTTTTTATGACTATATATGGTGATTCACACTCTTAATTTTGTGGCTTTGTTGAAAACTGTGGTTTTTCTTCCTTTAAGACATTTTATGGGTTCATTCTTCTCTTTACTAAACTATGGATAAAATTAAAATAAAAATTCTATCATAAGATGACATTATCATGAAACAGTTTTTACAGCTGTGTAGCTTCTTTCAATTTTATATACTTCAACACCTTACAAGGTTATTTGTTTCTGTAAAAAAATTCGCAAAACTTATTATAAAAGGTGCAAATTAAATAAATTGAATTATCCTTCGTATCATTCTTGCAGAAGTTAAGCCTTTTTACGCCCTATCCTATCTCAAATAACCTTATATTTATTTTAATTAGGTTAGAACTTATGAATTTTCTTAAAATATAAGAAAAAATCAAATTTAGAGATAGAAAGTTTTCGAGTCACGGACTACGGCTTGAGTAATAGTTCACTAAAGTATAAAGACGACAGATTTTTGTAAATTATAAACTGTTTTTCTTTTCCATCTTCCCTTCCTTCGATTGCTGATAGAAATTATGATTACTACGATTGATTAAATTTAATCATTTTCTATCTCTTATAGCTATACAGAATACAAGAATTCAATTCTATTTAATAAATAAAATTGATGATGAATCATTCATTGCCTGCTTTTGGGGTTGTTATGGCACTGCATATAAATGAAACAATTAAGTTAGTCTTCAATTCGCTAAATCTGATGTAGTTTGATGAATGTTTGATCGTTATCATAAGATAAAACAAAAAATACCATTTTTATATATAAGAATATTGTATGACCTGATAGATGGCTATCAGACGCCGAAACAGGTCGATATCCGAATAAACTGAGGAAAATGTAAGATTCCATTCCTTTAATTTCTTGTACGTGGTGTATTTCAACAAAATTCCCCCGTGAATTCTAAATTCGGTTCTATGACTGCAATGACCATTCATAAGTTAAGAACGTTTTTCTGTCGCATGTATATAGCCTCAGACCTTAATATACAAGTTATAAAGTTCAGGTTCTAAATAGAGGATTTTAAGTTAAATATCGATTCTCAAGAAAATAGCAAAAATTGAGAAAAATTGTCAAAGCGTAACACAACTACATGGATAGTATGGGTCTTTAGCTCTGAAGATTGGTAGTAGAAGTAGTATTGTTAAAAGTGCTTGGTATGATTGGTAGTATGTATGTACGTATCATTAATTTCAAGATTCATGCAATATAATGGAGAACCGTCTACGAGGTACAGCTCTGAGTCGCTCTTGTTTATTTGTCTGTAACAAAATTAACTAAAGCTGAAGATGTCAGCTACTTGACGAAAATAGTCAACAAAAATCTACCATAGAAGTCACGAAGAATTCTTTCTTTAAAAATGTTTTTCTGTAATGTATAGTTCGTTATACGAAAAGCCAAAGTAACAAATACTATCTATATTGATAATAATTTCTGATAATCGAGGCACCGCCTTATAACATACGTGGATCCTTATGTTTCTTCGTGACTAATCCTAAATATTTCGTAAAATTTTGTTTTCGATGCAGAGTACTACTCTAATGGGCCGTATTCACAAGCATTAGACATGTACTCAGGATGTGGTGAAAATTACGTAGAGCAGCATAGTACGCTTTACCACAGCTCAGTGACTTTCTAAGTGCTCTTAGCACAGTAGTGTTTAGTGAAATCGAGAGTTACAATCGAGTGCACCTCCACAAATTATCTGGCAGAGAGTTCTTTCCAAGCCTCTGGTAGTAACTTCGCAGAGTTCAGCTCAAGTTTTCCTCCATGCTGTTGATAATCGCTCTTCATTTTACCCAAATTACTGGATTTTCTAAACACTTCATTTGTATTTTTAAAATTTGGCCAGAAAAACACCGAGGTCAGGAGACTGTACTTGACACAGAACGCGAAATGCATGTGCATAACATGCTTCTGAAAATCCAAAAGAAATTTTCAAAAATCCTGGGAACACTAGCCGACTGTTTGTCCCCCTTGAATTAATGATGTATTCATCGAGCAAAGTTGTGACAAATGATTAAAATTCTGAAATCCACATTCCTTTTCGATAATGTCTCATTGTCTTGAGCAACCTTCCCACGGTACCTTGCGGCAACCGTGTTAATACAGTACCCATATTCTCTTGAAGAAAGGGAAGTGCGTCTGAATATTGGACAATTTGCTTGGACCACGTTTCGGCGCATAATTTCTCTGGGAATGAGGCGCAATTCACCGCGAGATTTGCACACAATGATATGAACTATGAAAAGCTGGAAAAACCTTCCTCAAGGAGTTTTAACGCGAAAAACTTTTTTTGACAAAAGTCCCTCCAACTGAGACATGCTAGGGGCGATTTGAGTACAAGAATCAACCCATGATTTCGCGATCTCACGGATGAGAATATCTGATTGAAACGTAGAGGTTGAAGATCCTGAAGATTTCACCTTCGACTTAAAGCATACTGAAAACTTTTCTCTGTCTTTGAATTTCGTGGGAGGATTCAAACCTCAATTCAGCCGTAATGACTCAATATGTATATCGAAATAGTAGAAGGAAGATCAAAATTCAGATTTAAAAAATCAGAGACAATCCGCTAATGGAAGACCTTGTCTGCCGCGTAGGAGAATCACATGCCTCTAGAAAAATTAGGAAAATAGACGATATGACTAATTGCTTCCAAAATGTATTGATACTAAAATAGTTTGATAAACAGAACTTAGATGTTTTCCCGAGAAATTTTTAGGATAGTATTTTTCATTCAAGATTAATTGGAGAAATTCTATAATTCTTGAGAAAATTTGAAAAGTAGTCATTCTTCTTCCGACAGTAATTGGAGAAATCCTATCGTGTGAACAATTATCTCCCATTAATAGATGAAAGGCATCTGTCTTGCGTTGCGTTAGTGAGAACAGCCTGTTATGAATTTCTTTCCTCATTATGGAACTTATCAAATTAAAGTAATTTCTTAGTGAATTCCCACATTTTATTGAAGCTCGTAAACTATAGCGGTACCGTAATTCGTATACTTCATGATTTAATTTGATAGGATTGAATTTTCTTATTTTTAATTGAAAAAAGAAGGATTTTTCGCAGATGTCACCATTGAAAGCCACTTTTTCTTATCAACAAATTAAAAATTTATAATTACTCCACTTTTACCTAGTTAACTAGTGTCCGGTGGTTAGACAAAGTTCGTCGGTGTGAAAAGTGCTACCGAAAACCTTTCCTGCTATATTTACAATCTAGAAAATATCGCTTTCTTAAAAAATTACACAAAATTACACTAAACATAGGTAGAAATGTATTGTTTAACTCACGGTTCACCACATAATCGCTGGTATGAAACACGTATTTTTCTAAACGGGGGCAATGAATTCTAAAAAAATAGAATCTAAGTTACTTTTCATCGCATTAAGAAGTTCTGCAAACCGAGGATCCTAAGTTTTTTATCGATATTAAAACTTTCGTTACAGTATCAGAACTGAATGAGGAAGCGATGACCTCATACACCATTAATCTCTAAGTTAGCCTATATTGACGTAATCACCAACAAACTTAATGATAATGGTTATCGATGGCTTT
Source organism: Ladona fulva (assembly GCA_000376725.2). NCBI lineage: Eukaryota > Metazoa > Arthropoda > Insecta > Odonata > Libellulidae > Ladona > Ladona fulva. The sequence continues at coordinate 65,028 of KZ308443.1, forward strand.
AGAAAACTTCTGATTTCCGGACATACATTTTTAAGCTCTTGAGAAAATTTAGAAACTCGTTAAGAACCCTGTCATAAGCAAGGAAATGATTTATAGGAAAGTTCGATACTTTCTCTGAAAAAACCTGCAGTTTGATAAAATGATTTTCTCCATCTTTACTTTATTTTGTTTTATCGACGTAAATATTTAGTTGCGACTGAAATATCGTCTTCATTTCCGCTTATATCCTCGAGTAATTCGTCAAAGTCATATTAACACATCAAGACTTCGCCGGTTTTTAGTGCCGTGGGAATGATTTCAGCTTTCAATGTAGGTTTCTTGAAATGTTGCAACATATATATGCCTGGTCACCTTCTAGCATAAATTCCAAGTTTGCGATCTATTTCAGGGAATACAGACACAACATGACTAAAATATTTCAGATTTGGAAGAAATTTCTAATGCCAGTAAATGTTCATCTTATGCATGAAATGTGAACTACATGAGTCAAAATTGCAAGAAAAAAGACCTTATGGTACTTAACTCCCATAACGGAAATGTTTTGATCATACTTTGTTGAGTAACAGGCGCATTATGCGACCTGGCAGGTAGGCAGATATGGAATCCAGTACTAGTGATAAGGATGGCACACAAGCGGATAAATTTTATGCAAAACAACGCGCATTTGTGAAAACTTTGAGTTTCAATTGTGCGAATCTTGAGCAGATTTGGCTCAGGTTGCCAATTGAATAGATAAGATAAAATGCAAGGAGTAAATAGCCTAATTAACTAAAGAAAACTCAGTCTCCTGTGACATTTTAAGTTCGTGAGGTCAGCTATCGCAATATAATACAATAAATGACAGGATTGTGTCTCATCCAACCTTAAAAGTTTGTCTTTGGAGAAATCCGAGCCCACTCTTTCTGGTTTTCTGAATAGAAATCTTTGTAAGTAAGTGACCTCCTCGTGAATTATTACGACATAGAATTTTAGTTCATATTCATCGTTTTTTGATGTGTCTTAACTTCCATATGGAATTGTTTTCCAGAAAGATATTGGGACGAGAATTTCTTTTCTGCGATTGGAAGAAAGGTTATCGTATTCAAAATGGATGACAAAAAATAAGATGAGACGCGATTCTATAGCTGTAACAGATTTTTTTTAATCTAAAATAAACTGATTCAGAATATGCATTAAATTACTAAGATTAATCTATAGATATCCAGGCATTCCATTGCATTGCCTACTTTCTAATCAACGCTATCTACAAATATGCACTTAAATTAACAACAGAGGAGCTCACCATCACTTAAAATTCCTCTCTGTGACACATAGAGCAACAAATGTTTTCCTCTATCCTTTAACAGGCTTCTAATTTATGGATCAAATTGCAAGTAATGATATAAGAAGATTCCTGAATATCCTATTAAAAATTGCCAGCAATCATAGAATTTCTCTCCCAGAAAATAGTATCCTGCAAACCACTCAGCTTAGTAAAGCGTGAAGTCTTACGCTTTTATATTTCTATAATCATATCGTATGTTCTTCAAATCATAGTCGAGATCTACCGCTAATTGAGATATTATCCGTATCGAATTATTTGACCTATTTGCCATGAAAATAGAAAAGTCAGCTCCTTGGACTTTTTATGGCAATTGACTGTAAGCAATACTATTGCGTGAAATGCATTAATATCAGAAAATATTATGAGTAAAAGTGCGCGGTTGTTTTTGTGAATGATAAGTCTTGAAGAAAAAGAAGAGCTGAATCGTAACGAGGACCAGCGCATATGTTTTACAGCAAGAGATTTATGAGCTGAATAACAAGAGATAGTGGTGAACTCGTCAAAGTTCATCCCAAGTACGGTTACATTTAGTGCTGTTGTCCCGCATCAGAAAATTACGAAAGTTTCGCAATGAACCCGTGTACCGCGTACGTGTCTGTCAGGGTCGTTCTCGAGTAAGGTATGGAAAAAGACTCTTTACTCTGCTAAATAGTCTTCGCGATGCCCAACAGAAACACTGAAAAACCAGTTTGCTACATAGTGGAGTAACGGTAAACCTATTTAAGGCTGAGAGTACGGTAGATGACGGATTTCCCATTTTCTAACATTTAATTTCCTGGTAGCTTGGCGTAGGGCCCCATTTAGAAATAGAGAGACCTTGGGGAGGATACCTCATCCTCCTTATATTCTCAGGACCTTTGGATCCGGTGGCCCTGATCCTCCCCAGTTCCGACTTGGTTTGCGTCGTCGGAAGGCGCGAAAGATCCCCGTGGGGGGTGAAAGTGAAAGGCAGGTCGGGTGTGTGAGTGAAAGGAGGAAGAAGAGATTCCCTCAAGGACGTCGGACCAGATCGCTCCTGACCGTGACTCTCCATCGCGAGCGATATTGGAATCCCTTTCTCCTCACTGGGAGGTAAATCACGTCCATTATTTTAGTTAAATGGGATAACGTCTTGTTGATGCGATAAGCAAAACTGAAACTATAGGAATGTGTGGGAGACGTGTAAGTTTATCTGCAATATGCATGTGATTGCCATTTCTCTGAGAATTTCACACTCTCCACAAAGAAACGGCGTAGATAAACATTTACGAAATATTTTGACCTAGATATTTCTAAGGAACGGGATGCTTTCTAATAAGTTCTGACCAGTCAACGATTTCTCTCAAGGGTGAGATAAGGGTGTGATGCCATAGTGATTCTAATAAAAGGGCAAATACGTCATCGAAGGGTATGCTAAATTCTAAACTAGACTTGAAGGTAACGAATCAAATTTACTGAACACAGTCCTCCTCAGAACTGTTCATGAATGCTTCAAGCATACAGCGAATGTGATTCTGGGAAATTTTCAACTGATCTCACTCTCCAAGCTTCATTTGTTTACATGTGTGTTTGTAAGCTCCGGTAGTAGCAATTGATTTTCATAATAAAAAGGTCAAGAATCAATAAATATGAATTATATACTCTTCGTTCGTACCTTTTCGTCCCCTTCGTTACCCTTTTTAGTAAAGCTGTTATACGTCCACATTATATCTCTTGAAATGGTTAACCGGCACAATTGGAAAAATTGGAAATATATACTTGGAATATACTTAGAAATTTCTGAAATTCCTATAATAAATCTCATAAAATAACAATTCAACGATATTTCATTTTAGATTGTGAATTAATGGGCAATAAATTTATAATAATCATCTGAAATGAGTGAACTTCAAAAATTACGATAGTCTAATTGTAGGAAAATCCGTAGTAATTTACCTTTGGAATTTAAGTTATTTTATAAAATTCCATACATGCATTTTAATTGAATCCAAATCACCTTTCACCTTATCTAGCCCAAGAGATCGACATTGCTCTCTTAATGTATTTAAAGCTACAAGTGGCGCCGGATTTCCTTTGCTTTCCTTTCGCTCACTCACTTTACCCTTGCATTTGGCGTGGGAAGAGGATGAGGGTTGGCCAATTCCCTCATTTTCTCTCACTCGTGAGAACGTTCTTCTCATTTTATGGACCTCTTTCGCTCATCTATCCGTCGTCTGTGTGCACGAGGCCTTTCCCAGGTATCGCTGTTTTGTCGTGCCTCAACCACCTCAACCTTTTGCAACAGCTTTCCACAAATCGAATGAACGCAACGCTATCGTGTAATGCAAAGGAAACCCATGTACCAGAAGATTGGCTATTGCAAGGGTGGGGAACCTGTTTTCATCGTAAAGTCACATTTATCATTCGTCTGCACATGATAGGGCACATAGAAATCCAGAGCCGCGCCGTCCTATGGGTGCATCGTACCCGGGCGGCAGCATTATAAACAACGGCAACAAATATTATTACATTAATAATATTTGTTGCTTTATGTATGATACGCACGACTTATCTAGTTGAGATTATAATGTGAAATTAAAGATTGGCAAACATTTAGAGGAAAGAATTACGAATAACTCAAGGCGAGAAAGGAATATTTGTGCAGTGGATTTAATCGGAGAATTGGAATCAGTAAAAAATTTTCTAGTGCCAATAATAATTCAATAATTATATATATGTACTAGAGGTTTGATCGGGGTCTTTATAATTTGCAGATTGTTAACGTTCATCGATAAGCCAAAACAGGCTAAATAATTTGGCCATTATCAGCATAGAAAATGAAATTTGTGATGGACTTGCCTTTGATGATATTGTACAAGACTTTGCTGTTAAGATCTCGAAATGTACAATTTTAAGTTAAATGTTATTCTTTGTTTCTAATTTGATTTGCCTTCCTTCCCTTAATATCGCAATACAATTTTTATTAGAAACGTTCATATTTAGTTGCGATAAATAGAGGTCATAGAAATAATAGGTATAATTTGAATTTATACGCATTGCAATGATAATGATACAGAAAGTATGTAAACTATTAACTCATTATGACCTTTCAATATGTCAACATTCGGAATATGCATTATTAATTGTTACTGATGTTTTGTGACTAATGCAAATTGGGGAACGAAGTCATAAAAATGGGTTTACAAAGTCTTTAAAAGTAGTTTTTACCGGCAAATTGGGAAATGTATGGTTTTGGTATTTAATGTTATAGGACGGAAAATTATGTTCGCACCCGGGCGGCAGAGAGGCTGAGTGCGGCAGTATAGGAAACAATCAGGACGCTCTTGAGTGGCGTGTTGCCTACATTAGAATAGTTAAACATCGAAATTGTATACGAGAAAATTAACTCATTCGCTAAGTCTAAAAAAAGAAAATATTTCCCATTTTGTTTTTCGCTAGGAACATTAGCAAGAATGAGAAACAAAATTATTTAAACAAGGACATTTGTTTCAAAAATTCAATCTTCGCAATCAACAACCATTAAGGCCACATTTGGCCTGAAGACCGCTGGTTCCTCATCTCTGGGCTAGTGATTACCTCACCGCATTCTAGCTTCTCGTCATACCTCATAGGCTCTTCATGATTAAAAATTTAACCGCAGCATCTGTTTAAAATGATTTATTGGATGAATAGCGTTAATAAGTTCTAAAAACACGCTCAAATTAGTGTCCCCCTCTGCACACAATATAACATCAAATTAAATACAGTAATGAATCAAAACATGAAAGATCCGTCCAAAGGATAAAGTAATCTAAATAAAAGAGAAAAATATATAAATGTATTCCTACGGCAATATTGTCCAAGGGAAAGAAACATTAGTTATAATCTCTCAAAAACTGATATAACAGTCCGCAAACACAGCACTAAATTAAAACTATCATCTACATCTACATAAGTACCCCGCAAGCCGCCTTTCGGCGTGTGGCAGGGGGTGCAAGCACCATGACTCTACTTCACTAATCGATTACTTTCGCGTATCGGTCGCGGAAAAAATGAATTTTTGAAACGACTTATTCTAGCATCTATTTCTCTGATTTTCCTTGCAATCATAAAGTGGATTTATGTAATAGTGGACCAAGATTGTATCTCCTCTTATTGGTATGACTACACTGGAGTGAAATTATTAGAAAATTTATATTACAAAGCCCGTGACCATCCCTAGCATTCACCGTGCATCTGTAACGAAGAAAAGGTTAAGGCCAGAGTAAATAACCGAGAAAAAATGGTATTTGGAAAACAGTTAATTTTGATAGTTTATAATCAGTTTTGGGATATGAGGGATGACTTCCAAATCAACGAAGAGAAGAGGTAAAAATGTATGCTCGTTAAATCAATCTTTTTTGAAGGTCTTATGCTAATGATTCAATTTAATATTAAAAGAGAGGAAATTTCAAATGCACGAAAACAGATTGGTATGCCTTCTCTCGTGAGAAATTCGCTACAGTGAGGTGGAACGGTTTTAATGTTGACGATGGAGATTTTTTCCAGATTAAACAAACATGTTGTGATGTAAAATCATTCAAATCCATGTTTCCTTCGAGTTTGCTAGTGAACTTTGGAAAAGAATACTTTTTTCCAGCAAAACTAAGATAAATACAACTTAACAGAGACTTAATGTTCAGTAACCTTATTATCATAAGATCGTAATTTACCTTGAGTAGGAGATAAATATCTCGTAGAACTAATTCACACCAAGGTCGTTTGCACTCCACAAAAAGTTCCCATGTCAAGAGGTCAAACGGGGAAGCCTCCTTCGCGGAGATTCCCACGATGAGCAACCAAGGACGTTGGGCGTTTTCGTAAATATAACACACATTTCTCGACGAATTAAAAGCCAATGTAATTGCTGAAATATCCCGCCTGACTCGCATATTTATTTATGGATGAATTTATAACATAAAATGAATATAGGAAAGAAAATCTCACGTGGTAGGTATGCGTATCTAAGCTGCGTACGTGTTTCTTAAAAATTGAAATGTCAATCGCTTTTCTATCTCGTCAATCAAAGTTCGATTCGATTCTATTGCCTACCTGCAATGGTGAAAACAACTGTCATCATAAAGGACTCGTCCACTCTTTGTTTTCCGTCATAATTTTCTTCTGCAAACACGACATTCACTTTCATCACTTATGATCTACACTCGCTCTTTCTTCGCTCTCCACTTACTATTTTTTTGTTCAACACTTGTTATTTTATGAGAACATTAGTAGAAAAATAGCTACGTATTTCAAGATTATCAGTCTGTATTTAAAAGATTCAGGTATGAAAAACTGTATCATTGAAGTACCTAAAGGCAAGACTTCTATAGAATGCAAAAGTCATTGGAGTTTAAACCAAAAAAAGTCAGAAATAAAAATTGAAAACATGAAAAAAGTACAAGAAAACAAAAAGGCTCCTATTATGAATTTAGAGAAAGACACTTTACACCTTTCCATGCATTAACACAGCAAAGAGATGTCAGTTTTTTTCCTCAGTGGCACTAGCTAAACTCAGGTGGGAGTCTAAATGTTACAGTCAATTATAGTTTGGTACCTTATTTTGAATCAAGGAGGAAGATAGCGTATTGATGCTCCATCATGTGCGAGCCTCTAAATACAAGAAATTCAACAAACAAATTCAGATTTTCCCAGATTGCCGCCTCTGTATGCAAGCAATATTTCCTGAGTACTCAAATCTGATTTTTTTCTTCCAAACATCCCATATGATCAATCTTGCCATAGGAACCAGTGCTTATAAGCATTCTTCATCTCTATATGAGCATATGACTCCATACACAAGTGAAGCATCTTGTTTATACAGATAAGATTTTTAGATTCTTGGATTTTTTTATTGTGCTTATATTATGATTTAAACTCTCATTTATGTATATTTTCCACCATATTCTTGATACAACACAATGTAAATCAGATAAATAGCAGATTTCACACTCAATTGTGATTAATATTGCACTAAAAATGGTTAGTTTGCAGGGAAAAGCATAAATATGTGACTGTGGTTTGTGAGGTCCAGAACACTAATAGTTTTTCATCATTTCTTATGGAAAATTCATTTCCATGAATAAGAATTTCTAAAAACAAGCCAAGTCACAGTATGAAGTTAAGTGTTACAGCAAGGTATCACTGTAGCGTTGTAATACTTCTCAAAATTGAAAGATAAGACAACTGACAAATTAATAATTGATCAATAAAGGTACCTCTATGAAGAAAATAAGTGCACAAGGAAAAGAAAGGTAAGAAAGCAAAATACACTCAGTTAATACATATTCATAGTTTAATAAATGTATGACACAATACTCCATATTTCCACTCCTGCATACATTCTTCATAAAATCACACTTAAACCATACAATCTACAAAACACTCATTCAAATGCACTCACAGCTAAGGCATTTGCCACATTTTTTTATCACAGCAGTGCTTTTCTGGTATTATTCAAGTTTTAATTTTCTTCACAGAACTTCCATGCATTCCTCCAAATTTTAAGACCTTGCTCATAACTCCTCTGATAGGCTCGTTTTTTACTTCATGCAAAATATACGCTGGAAAGGTGATGTTGCACAGATGCACTTGGATAAATTCATGTTAACAAATTATTTTGCAGCCTCCATGGAGGAATGGAATATGGGAGGCTCCCAGAAAAGCATAACTGCAAATTTGTAACTTTCCTCTTCATCAAAAACTGATACATCAAGTAAAATTGATATTTACAAGAGAGAAACAGTGATAAACAATTAAACTTAATAAAGTACAAGATTTGGGGAGTAACTGTTAATGTTTCAGTTCACTTTTAAAACTGGAATAAAAGAACAAAGTTCACTTCCGTGATGAGATTCATTCTGGCAAACTCTCTGCAACTTCCACAGTAAAAACTAACCATAAATAACACTTTTAATTTTTGAATAATTGGGAAATGCCAATTCATCACAACATTCTATGCATGAGCACAAGGGTACACAATTTCTATTCTTTGTATAATTCCAGAATCCTCATTTTATATACTTTACTACATGTTAATAAAAAAATCCAACATCGTTAAAAAAACTCCTACATTATGAAAACTCACACAAATAATACACAAAAATTAGAATAGTTTTTGGGAAAAAAGAAGAAAATAATATGGTACAAGTATAAAAGATGGCTGTTAATTAAATTATAACATTAAGGATATCGACATCAATTAAATCAATTTCGAACAGTCTCCTGTATTTTTGTTATAACTGTGAGGTGGATAACTATCATAAACAATGATCATATGAAACATCTCCAATACACAGTCATAATCAAAGAAAATTCCATGTAACTTCCAAATAAGTACAATATATGTTAAAATTGTTTATATATATATGCATTATATATAATGAATTCATGGGCAATTTTTAAGAATGATAATATTAGTAACTAATAGGCATAAGCTTGCCACATCCAAAAATGTTGGCTCTCATCATTTAATACAAGCTGGATAAACCAACCTTACAGTCCACAAAGAACTAGAATTTGAATAGGAGAAACTTATCTGTTCCAATGCCAAACTTTACTTTCATATTCATTTATTTAAATCTAATATTTTGCATCAAATTAATGGTTGAAATTTTTAATATATTGGCCTAAAGAGTAAATCTGAAACTCCTTTTCATTAATGACAGTTTGTTTGTGCTCAAATCAATGCACCCCTCTGATCACTCCTAACAGACTTCCTTGGAATACTTCCAATTCTCACAAAAGAAGGAGATACCAGTGAGGCACAAAATATAATGCGGAAGACTGAGATAAACCATGTTTATCAACAATATAATATACCTTCACTACCGCAGAACTTGCATTGGATGTTGCAAATACTTTGTGCTTTCCAAAAAAAAAGCTCAAACTAAATCCATCAGTCTCAGAGCAGCACTTGTTTAACAGGGTGTACACTTCATACTACCACAACCACTCGTGCGTAAAAAACAGTGCCCCCTAGCTGGAACCCTGCCCAACCCCACTCTCTGCATTCTGCTTCTGTGGAGGATTGCCCATCCTCTGCTGGAAGAGCGAAAGGAGCATGTCATAGTACTGCTGGACCATCTGCATCATTGCAGGGTTTGACTGATCAATTCCCTGACCTGAGGAGGGCAGAGGAATCATAGGGAGGGAGGGAAAGTCTCTCTGCTTAGCACTGCCATCCACAGACAGTGGTAAATGGTGTAGAGCAGGCATTCGTGGCTCACGAATGAGCTGAAGAGTGTCTTGGGCTAGAGCAACACCCTCTTCTAAAGTGTGCAGAAGTTGGGGGCTCTGTTGATGCTGTGGCGTTGATCCACCCTCTAGAAGTGAAATCCTCTTGTGCAGGTGGACTACAGCATCAGCTGATCGTGTTAGTCTATCCACTAAACTTGAACATAATTCCATCGTCACTGCCAATTTAAATTGATGACATTAGGAAAACCAAAAAGACACAAGAAAATATGAGAAAAGAAGAAACAATCTCTTATTATCTCAAGATTTAATTTAAGAATTATTTGTAACATCCTTACATTATAGCATTTTTCTTTGGAACAAATGCAAAGCTTGTTTTTAGCCTTATTTTGCATCATCTGATTTTTTTTATTCAGAATGAAAGTTCATTTCTATTCTGATCTTTTTAAGAAAGAAGCTGTACTTCAGTAATAAACTTAAATAAATATAAGTAATAATCAATGCTGAAAACAGAATTTATGATGATTTTGTACACAATATTTAACCTCTAAAATAGTGTGGAAAATGACCCAAGCAAAACGTATCATTTATAAATGTTTTAAACAGAGTAACAGAGAAACTCATATGTTACAAAATACATTACTACAGGAACTCACGTGGGGCAGTGGCAATATCCAACATTGCATCCACATCCTTGTCTTCACGCTCTGCTTGAGTTGTGTGAGGTCCTCTAGGTGCTGGAATAGGGGCAGCATCTCCATCACCTCCTTTACGAGAACCCCTACGTCCCAATGCAGCTCCTGATGGCTGTGTCAATCGTTGGGTTACCTCTCTTGCTGTGCGCCCTAGATCGCCTCCTGGCCTAGAGGTTCCTCCTGCAGTGCGACTTGATACTCCTGAATGGCGCATGCCACCAGCTCCAGTTCCAGTCAGGTTGCTTGAGTTAGCAGAATTACTGAGAAAAATGAAACAGTCAGCTAGTACAAAACAAATACTCAACTAATGAAGCTTCAAAAACTTTTCAATGAATAATTGAAACATGACAACAAAAATAAATCCATGAATGAAAGTGAACCTTACAAAGAAAATTGAGCCAATGGTCATATTTCTTAGACTTTTTTGTTCATTTTGTTAACATTTACTTGAGTTAAAAGTAAACAGTATTTAAAAAAATAGATTTGATTAGATCTGGTATTGCTGAAGAGCAATTTTCTTCCTGCATAGTCACTTTAACACAGTGATTTACAGACACATGTATCCACAGATAAGTAAACTCACTGATCTAAGACATTCTTTAAATGGTTAGCAATAAGGAGTTATTCATTTCTGTTAAAATGAAAATGTGTAGCACCTGTCTATACTAGTACTCCTGGGTCTCTGCTGCTGCTGTGTGCTGGAGCTGCCCTTTGTGCCAACTGGCCCTGCTTCTTCTGAACTGGAGTCTTCATTTCCAATGTTGTTCAGATTCCCTAGAAGATTTAAAAATGAACAGAAACCAACATATGAGAGATGACAGGATTTTAGAGCTGAGAATTTGCTCACCTAATTTTCTTTAGACTAAAAAAGTACTTAATCTACATTTTTAATTCAATGAGAATCAGTCAAAATACCTGAAGAAAATGTAGATGTTAAACTTCTCCTGCGAGCAGAACTATTACCACTTGAGCCTCCTTTGCCACTCCCATTCATTTTATTTTGAGAGCTGATTGTGGGTCTCATGGCAGATGAGAGTCCATTTGGAATCCTTCGTTGGGATGAAGTCATGTCTGTCTCAGAATCACTCTGAAATAGAATAATACTCAAAATATCAATCAAAATCTACATAACAGGTAAAAAATTACACCCAAAAGAATAAGAATTTTAAAGAAAATAGGATCACATGTATAGATCCTATATTATAAAATATACCAGAAAAGGAGAGGGTAAAAGTAGCATTATAAGATTCCTCCTCCATTACTGATTCCACAATGCCTCATCCTGTACTGTGAAGTTTACATGAAATATATTTATTGCTGCAAGCTTATTTAGCCATAACTACAAATTTCGCACCTCATAAAATCTAACTGTGTTCAAGTATGATTATTTACATTTGTTTTGATCTTAAGGGGAATATTTTAACTCCATTTTGAATTGATAGTCATGCAGATTAACAATGCTTAACCCTTAAAGAGTATATTTTTGTTTTTTTTTTTTCATAAAAGCACACACAAATCCTTTATCAATTTCATTAGCTGAAAAAATTAATAAACTGATAAGCATACCTGATTCAACACTCCCACTGAATTACTACGAGTAATGGAAGAACTAGATGACTGTTTCAAAGTTTGCCGAGGCAAGGTACGAAAGCCAGAAGCTGTTGTCGAACCTTTGCTTCCAACTTTCCCTGAAACTGGAATATTAAAAACTGGTTCATGATAAAGGACACTTATTAATTAAACATAGTCCATAAATTCTTACTCACAACATATAATGGTAAATGATAACATTCAAGCACAGAATGACTAAAAGATGCAATGACAACTATTCTAAAAATGATCACAAGTAATGTAGAGATAACCATTCGTATGCAAAATACAGTGTAATCCATGGACAGCTACACACAGAGAATTTTTTACAAAAGGAATTCTAAATTCTAACATTAAAACTGAAATGGTTCAATAAAGCTTTTCCAATATACAAAATGCCATTACAGCTAGCATACTCTCAAAGGCAGTTTGTCCACATACATCCAGCCATTTCTGAAATGTATAACCATGCAGAGTACAACATCCAGGGTGGATAATTAAATCCTATTTAAAGATATTTCTAGTCAACATTCTTAAACATTAATCAAAGAAAATTCCATGTAACTTCCAAATAAGTACAATATATGTTAAAATTGTTTATATATATATGCATTATATATAATGAATTCATGGGCAATTTTTAAGAATGATAATATTAGTAACTAATAGGCATAAGCTTGCCACATCCAAAAATGTTGGCTCTCATCATTTAATACAAGCTGGATAAACCAACCTTACAGTCCACAAAGAACTAGAATTTGAATAGGAGAAACTTATCTGTTCCAATGCCAAACTTTACTTTCATATTCATTTATTTAAATCTAATATTTTGCATCAAATTAATGGTTGAAATTTTTAATATATTGGCCTAAAGAGTAAATCTGAAACTCCTTTTCATTAATGACAGTTTGTTTGTGCTCAAATCAATGCACCCCTCTGATCACTCCTAACAGACTTCCTTGGAATACTTCCAATTCTCACAAAAGAAGGAGATACCAGTGAGGCACAAAATATAATGCGGAAGACTGAGATAAACCATGTTTATCAACAATATAATATACCTTCACTACCGCAGAACTTGCATTGGATGTTGCAAATACTTTGTGCTTTCCAAAAAAAAAGCTCAAACTAAATCCATCAGTCTCAGAGCAGCACTTGTTTAACAGGGTGTACACTTCATACTACCACAACCACTCGTGCGTAAAAAACAGTGCCCCCTAGCTGGAACCCTGCCCAACCCCACTCTCTGCATTCTGCTTCTGTGGAGGATTGCCCATCCTCTGCTGGAAGAGCGAAAGGAGCATGTCATAGTACTGCTGGACCATCTGCATCATTGCAGGGTTTGACTGATCAATTCCCTGACCTGAGGAGGGCAGAGGAATCATAGGGAGGGAGGGAAAGTCTCTCTGCTTAGCACTGCCATCCACAGACAGTGGTAAATGGTGTAGAGCAGGCATTCGTGGCTCACGAATGAGCTGAAGAGTGTCTTGGGCTAGAGCAACACCCTCTTCTAAAGTGTGCAGAAGTTGGGGGCTCTGTTGATGCTGTGGCGTTGATCCACCCTCTAGAAGTGAAATCCTCTTGTGCAGGTGGACTACAGCATCAGCTGATCGTGTTAGTCTATCCACTAAACTTGAACATAATTCCATCGTCACTGCCAATTTAAATTGATGACATTAGGAAAACCAAAAAGACACAAGAAAATATGAGAAAAGAAGAAACAATCTCTTATTATCTCAAGATTTAATTTAAGAATTATTTGTAACATCCTTACATTATAGCATTTTTCTTTGGAACAAATGCAAAGCTTGTTTTTAGCCTTATTTTGCATCATCTGATTTTTTTTATTCAGAATGAAAGTTCATTTCTATTCTGATCTTTTTAAGAAAGAAGCTGTACTTCAGTAATAAACTTAAATAAATATAAGTAATAATCAATGCTGAAAACAGAATTTATGATGATTTTGTACACAATATTTAACCTCTAAAATAGTGTGGAAAATGACCCAAGCAAAACGTATCATTTATAAATGTTTTAAACAGAGTAACAGAGAAACTCATATGTTACAAAATACATTACTACAGGAACTCACGTGGGGCAGTGGCAATATCCAACATTGCATCCACATCCTTGTCTTCACGCTCTGCTTGAGTTGTGTGAGGTCCTCTAGGTGCTGGAATAGGGGCAGCATCTCCATCACCTCCTTTACGAGAACCCCTACGTCCCAATGCAGCTCCTGATGGCTGTGTCAATCGTTGGGTTACCTCTCTTGCTGTGCGCCCTAGATCGCCTCCTGGCCTAGAGGTTCCTCCTGCAGTGCGACTTGATACTCCTGAATGGCGCATGCCACCAGCTCCAGTTCCAGTCAGGTTGCTTGAGTTAGCAGAATTACTGAGAAAAATGAAACAGTCAGCTAGTACAAAACAAATACTCAACTAATGAAGCTTCAAAAACTTTTCAATGAATAATTGAAACATGACAACAAAAATAAATCCATGAATGAAAGTGAACCTTACAAAGAAAATTGAGCCAATGGTCATATTTCTTAGACTTTTTTGTTCATTTTGTTAACATTTACTTGAGTTAAAAGTAAACAGTATTTAAAAAAATAGATTTGATTAGATCTGGTATTGCTGAAGAGCAATTTTCTTCCTGCATAGTCACTTTAACACAGTGATTTACAGACACATGTATCCACAGATAAGTAAACTCACTGATCTAAGACATTCTTTAAATGGTTAGCAATAAGGAGTTATTCATTTCTGTTAAAATGAAAATGTGTAGCACCTGTCTATACTAGTACTCCTGGGTCTCTGCTGCTGCTGTGTGCTGGAGCTGCCCTTTGTGCCAACTGGCCCTGCTTCTTCTGAACTGGAGTCTTCATTTCCAATGTTGTTCAGATTCCCTAGAAGATTTAAAAATGAACAGAAACCAACATATGAGAGATGACAGGATTTTAGAGCTGAGAATTTGCTCACCTAATTTTCTTTAGACTAAAAAAGTACTTAATCTACATTTTTAATTCAATGAGAATCAGTCAAAATACCTGAAGAAAATGTAGATGTTAAACTTCTCCTGCGAGCAGAACTATTACCACTTGAGCCTCCTTTGCCACTCCCATTCATTTTATTTTGAGAGCTGATTGTGGGTCTCATGGCAGATGAGAGTCCATTTGGAATCCTTCGTTGGGATGAAGTCATGTCTGTCTCAGAATCACTCTGAAATAGAATAATACTCAAAATATCAATCAAAATCTACATAACAGGTAAAAAATTACACCCAAAAGAATAAGAATTTTAAAGAAAATAGGATCACATGTATAGATCCTATATTATAAAATATACCAGAAAAGGAGAGGGTAAAAGTAGCATTATAAGATTCCTCCTCCATTACTGATTCCACAATGCCTCATCCTGTACTGTGAAGTTTACATGAAATATATTTATTGCTGCAAGCTTATTTAGCCATAACTACAAATTTCGCACCTCATAAAATCTAACTGTGTTCAAGTATGATTATTTACATTTGTTTTGATCTTAAGGGGAATATTTTAACTCCATTTTGAATTGATAGTCATGCAGATTAACAATGCTTAACCCTTAAAGAGTATATTTTTGTTTTTTTTTTTTCATAAAAGCACACACAAATCCTTTATCAATTTCATTAGCTGAAAAAATTAATAAACTGATAAGCATACCTGATTCAACACTCCCACTGAATTACTACGAGTAATGGAAGAACTAGATGACTGTTTCAAAGTTTGCCGAGGCAAGGTACGAAAGCCAGAAGCTGTTGTCGAACCTTTGCTTCCAACTTTCCCTGAAACTGGAATATTAAAAACTGGTTCATGATAAAGGACACTTATTAATTAAACATAGTCCATAAATTCTTACTCACAACATATAATGGTAAATGATAACATTCAAGCACAGAATGACTAAAAGATGCAATGACAACTATTCTAAAAATGATCACAAGTAATGTAGAGATAACCATTCGTATGCAAAATACAGTGTAATCCATGGACAGCTACACACAGAGAATTTTTTACAAAAGGAATTCTAAATTCTAACATTAAAACTGAAATGGTTCAATAAAGCTTTTCCAATATACAAAATGCCATTACAGCTAGCATACTCTCAAAGGCAGTTTGTCCACATACATCCAGCCATTTCTGAAATGTATAACCATGCAGAGTACAACATCCAGGGTGGATAATTAAATCCTATTTAAAGATATTTCTAGTCAACATTCTTAAACATGATGTCTACTCTCCTAAAGTAATAATATTTCAAATAAATGTAAAGCAGTCTCAGACCATTTCACAGATCATACATGTTAAAGCCAATACAAAATAAGAAAAAAATATCCTAACCAAAAACTTACAAGTATGAACTGAATTTAAAATTTCTTCATAAATACACATTAATATTACTTCATACATACATATTACTTTATATTTGCTTTATGCATGTCACTCAACTACATATATTTAATAGAAATGGAAAACAGTTTGCAAGAAAATTTATTTAGAGAAGTGTAGACTAAAAGGGAGTAAATACATGAACATTTTTTAACATATATGTACAAAAATGTGTACAATGTTATATCATTCAACACACTTTATGAGAACATTACAATAGTCACCTAGCTATTATTAGTATTTACTACTTCTTCTTACAATGTCTGTCTCCCTGGAAAAATAAAGTATACGCAAAAGG
>KZ308443.1:82502-95632 GCA_000376725.2 Ladona fulva
GCTTGACCTTATAATGAGTATCTTCTGAGCAATGAAAAATTCACAGATGCTATGAATTTCCAATGATGGAATACAAAGAAAAAATATAATAATTTGCAGTTTCTTATTTACCATTTGATTTTATTGTAAAAAAGTAGATTTTTTACGTAAATTGAATATCACCAGAAATTTCTAATTTATAGTCTTACAACCTAAAATTGAATTTATCACATGACTTTGATAAACTCCAAAATCTAAGTTGCCTTAGTTGTTTATTTTCAACTAAGGTTGAACAAACTTTTTTAGTCCAATTTTATCATAAGGAATATGGACTGGCATTAAAAAAAACTGCCATTCCTCATGTTTTCAGGAAAATATCACTAAAATTTTTCCATGGGTAAAACTCACACTTTGTAATTTCCGTCTAGTTTCTTCAATCCGTCTCATTAGTTCTTCCCTCTTTTTGATGGATTCTGAGTCTTGTCTAATTTGCCGAGCTGCATTTATTACTGCCACATTTCTAAGTGTAGAAGTGGAAGATGTTGTGCTACCCATGGATCCAGAATTACTGCTTCCTTCTGCTTTTAATGTAATTAAATCAATCAATATAATTGAGGAAATCAAATTCAAAGCTCTAAATAATAAAACTTTATTTCCACTTGGAACATGTTGATATTCACTTTGTGAAACACAGTAAAGTACACAACCTCTGAAATAAAATTATAGTAATTTTCTAAAACTTCTGATAAAGGCATTGGATAATATAATAATATTGTATAAATAATTGATTATATTAATAATTGGTTTATTCAAATTAAGCATTAACATTATCCATTTAGTATAGTCTTAAGATAATTATCAAGTGTTAAATGTAGTGTCACCTTCTCATCCTATACCTGTTTTATGAAAGGAAATATCGTGCTTACCTGAGCCTCCAGGAATACCAGGACCTCTGAATTGTGAAGAAATACTTCCTCCTTTTGTACTAGTTGGACTACGCTCTTCTCCCCCATTTTCTTCTCCACCAGTTGTTAACGACTCGTAAGTATTCTTCATAAACTTTTCTCGCTGTCCAACACGATCCAGACTCTCCGTGCTATCAAAGTCAGAAAAAAATATTGATTATATCACCTACTGCTTCAAAAGCACTTCCAAAATTATCAGCTCCAACAATTGTTTTAAAAATATTCAGCAACAAGGTTCTAACAAATATCTTAAAACAGTGTTTTTGAGTTAAATACTGTGTCTAGCCGATTTACGTCACAAATCAAAATGCAAATACAGTATGATATCAAAGCTGTACTGATGTATGTAAAAAGTATTAGAGGTAAAATAAATAAAGATGGTTAAAAAAATGAAAATGAGTAAAGAGAGGCTACTTTTTAAACAGTTGAGAAAATGAAGAAAAATTAAATTTATGGTACAACAGCCTTTCAGCAGCAGTTACAGAAGGTGAAATGTGAAAATTATTATTATACCTCAAGAATATTTATATCTGAAGCCAAATCTTGTGACATGGATATTCCAAAATAAACCTCAGAAGGTGAGATATCAGGTCAACGCTTACCTCATGGAGAGCATGGACAATAGATTGCGGTCAGAAGCATCAGCACTGGGTGTGGAGGCAGCAGTTTCATCCTCATCTTCTTCCTCCTCCTCCAAGTCCTCTTCCTCACTATCTTGGCTGCCTGATACAGAAGAACCCGTTGCTGCTGACACTGAGATCAAGGGCACCGATATCTTTGAAGTGGGTCCACTGCTGGAGGTGCCAGACTGTGATCCAGTTCCACGCTCCGGTCTTGGCTTCTTTAGGCGCCTTTGAGAGCGCCTCAATTCCTCCACATCCATGGCATTCACAGTGTAATCACTGAATGGAAAAGATTAGGTATTGAAATTCCTGAATACATACTCAGCAAAATGAGGATTCGATGAAAGAATTTTCAACCAAAGGATTTTTCTGGGCTCTGTATAAAATATCTTTAAGATCATCTGAATTCTTTGGGTCAAGAACAAGATTCTTTGCTCGATGATTCTCCCACTTTTATTGCAAAGAAATGAATAAATAACAACATATAGAGCAGTTAGAATGGAGCCACAAACTTTTACCTACCTTTTCTACATCTACTGTAACAAAAAAAATCAAGATACGTACTTAGTTGGTCACAAAAATAATAAAAAATTTGCATTGAGTTTATTTGAAGTAAATGAGTAAGTACCATTTGCAACTTTTAAATTAATATGAATCTATCAAGAAACAACTGGTAGTGAAATTTACAAAAATTTTTTGAACATCAAAATTTCAAAGCATTTATTTATCTTTATGACTGGGATAATATCGTAAAAATGTTGAGTTGTATGGAGGATAGAGTAGCACGGATAACCCACAAACCAGATAATCAGGACACAGATAATCAAGAGTTTACTATAAAGAAAATATAATAAAATGTTTCATCAACAAATTCAAAGATACCCCATTAAAAGCAAATAGACTTAAAAGAATGTATTTACTTCATTTAAATTTGTTTTTTAAGACTTAAAACAATAAAGCTGATTTCCCATCATCTCTTCATTTTCTGATTTTTAACAAAATATTACCAATGAAACTAGTCCTATAAAATCGATTAGGTCACTGTTTAGTCTAGATGTAGGACCTGTAGTCTCACTTATTTGCAAACATAGCTAAGCTGAGAAAATATGTATAAGGTTTTTATACTGTGTTTGAGTTCTAGCTCCATTGGTTTTACAGGTTTTAGGAGTTTTTAAGCATCCTTCATACACATTTAACACCATTGTGGTTGGGGGTGTGTGTGCTGTGCTGTTGCTACTTATACAGGCTGTAGCTTGACCTTATATTATCTCATGTTTGAAACTGTTTAATGAAATATCAAATACCTGCTAATCCAATTACCATACACAACCATTATAACGACTCATATAAAATTGATAATTTTCACAACCCTTGCTTTCATTAAATATGAATTTGATAATAAAATTCAAAATTAAGCATCACAGAAGAGAGGGAGATTTAGAAAGAGCTCAACTTAAATCAGTAAATGGTGAAGATTAGGAATTACTAAATGAACTGTTCCAAGCTACCTCAAAATCTTGATACAACATAGAGTAATCTAATATTATCAAAATCCCAAAGAAAATACAAAATATTCTAAAGAATCCAATAGATTTTTACAACAGAAACAATGAGTATGAAGAAAAAATTACAAGGTCATAATCACTTCAATAATCTCCAATAAAGTAGCATCATAACTGTAGAAATACCACTCTCCTGCATTAAAAATCTCTTACAATAGACAGACTACAAGAATATACAAGTTATTAAAATCTGTATCAGGAATATGACTTATGTACAATTTAATCTAAATTTAAACACCAAGAATAATTAAATTAATATATTTACAAATATTAATTATACCAACAATAACGGTGAAAAGTTTTCAAGCACTTGGAAGCCTAATCAACTACTTAAAGCAGTTTTTAAACTAATTTGGCACAGACTTACAAGCACACATTTAAAATGACACTCAACTGTAGTTTTTTTTTAAATAAGCTCCTAATGCTTTCAACTTTGAGCAGAATTGATAGTGCAAGATAAAATACATAATATTGGTACATCAACTCTTAGCATCATGACGGGCAATAAATTGTCAATATAATTGCAACATCTTTCTCGCAAAAGATTCATAATGCAAATCTTTTCTATTTTTATGCATAAACTCAATGTAAATAATATTTACTGTAGCAGTAGTTATGTTACTAAATAAGAGTGGCTTACCCATCACTGCTAAGTAATAAGATTTGGTAGCTAATAGGAAAAACAAACAAACTTTTATTTACTTTCATATATTCCCCTTTGGCAAAATCTTAATATACTTGAATAATAATTGAACATTTTTTATTCATTTTTAGCATTCAATATGTTAACAATCAATTTACTTCATCTAAAATCCCAGTCAAAACACTATACCGAGAACAATACAAAATAATCCCCTTTGTATATTAATAATTCTTTAATTACTATCTAAACTTAGCAATATCCCATAAGAGGTTCTAGCAGATTTTCTTTTTAAAAAAGGAAAAAACCAACTACCGCCCATAATCTGAATGAAGGAAAGGATCATTAAAGGTCCTCAATTGCTAATTTATTTTCCAACTCTCTTTCATCAAAAGTTTAAATTCAATGCTTCTACCAGGAGAAATTAACAAAAAATTATACCATAATAAAATTGAAGCCTTTACAACATAAGAGACTTCATAATTACACCCTTAAGACATCACTCTCAGATTATGGTTAGAAACCACTTGAACAGTAACTCTTCTCCTTACAACTCTACCACAAAATTGTCTAATTATGGCGAAAAACAGTAGACATTAATGATTTTTCCAAATATATCTTAATGCTTACTCCTGCCTTATATCAGTAACCCCAAATAANAACTACATATATTTAATAGAAATGGAAAACAGTTTGCAAGAAAATTTATTTAGAGAAGTGTAGACTAAAAGGGAGTAAATACATGAACATTTTTTAACATATATGTACAAAAATGTGTACAATGTTATATCATTCAACACACTTTATGAGAACATTACAATAGTCACCTAGCTATTATTAGTATTTACTACTTCTTCTTACAATGTCTGTCTCCCTGGAAAAATAAAGTATACGCAAAAGGAATGGGGGAGGAAAAGTAGAAAAGAACCTCAACCATTTCCAGTTTAGATAAGAACAAGGCAATTATTGGTTACTGGAATTTCAGGATTTCAATATATTTACCAATCTTGGAAGCTTTACATCAACAGAACTTTACAGAACTTAGATATTTCTGTAGCATAAGAAGGATTTGGAATCTGGTGAAAAGTGTTTGATCTGATTAGGCATAGAAGTTTATTTTTAATCCACATAAAAATTTTTTCTTTAAATTCAATTTAGAAGACTTTTAAGTATTCAAGTAGTTCTCATGAGGATAAAACCTCAATCCAAGTGAGCTAGATCTTACAGTAATAATCTCACAGTTGCTTCAAACTAAAATGCAGATGTAATTAGAAAACGGACAGGAAAGAAAGGAATAACAATACAATTCAAACATCTTCTTTAAGTTCTCTTCATTTTTCTTCCTAATTAATCTACTTATTAACAGAATTCTCAATAATGATATATCTACTACATATCTACTACATAAAAATAACATCTTAAAATTAAATCCTTAAAGAAGTACAAGGGTTGAAGTGAGAATTTTATCAACAAGAGAAACAGGTTCTGAAATGTTGATCATTTGGATGATAAATTATTATGGCATGAAAATACTTGAGTAACTATTTGTACATAATAAAACTAAAATATTAAGAACTAAAATTATAAAGTTATATATTAAATTAAGTGATTATGTAACACTGTCCTTGTCATTCTAATTCCAAAAATTCCTATTATACAAATGTATACAGCTTCCACTGTTTCAGCCTCAACTTTGAGGTAGCTCTTCATGATGATAGAGGAATAAAAGTAACTTACAAATTACCAGAGAATTTTAATGTTCCACAACCCACATTTCAATGCATGACATCATCATCAGGTGATGATTACACCATACATTGGAAACTAGGCCATGCAAGGTTAAAATTCTGTGGTAATGTGTAAAAGTCTTATTATTCCTCTCTCATACACACAGCTTCTCTCAATTTGGAGATTTGTTTGCTGACTTTGAAATCAAGATATGGATAATGAATGGTGTTTTCTATTATAAATATATGAATTAGTATTCACACTTAATATAATTTCCAACAACTGTGATTGCACCACCTTATCATATCTGGTCTAGAAAAGCCAATGACCAAGCCTTGTCAGCATGAGAGGAACAGTGGACAACATGACACCCACAGTGGATGTTGCCCTGCTAGGCTATATCTCTTGAAGGGATAAAGTACAAAGGACTTAACTCTCATGACCATGTATAACCTTTCCGTGATTGTTTTCATTACTCATTCTTTTATCCAACATGCTACATTCTTCTTGACCAATAAAACAAATTTAGGAATAAATAGTAAACTGAGCACTTCATAATTAGGTCCCTTTAGCACATAAATTTTTACGTCTTTGTAAGTAGATATATAGATATCATACAAAGATAGTAAAGTCCATTTTAAGTATGCATAGATGTTTAAGCTATAATACTGGGCTAAAGTATCATGAAATGAATATTGCCAGCAACAGCTGTGATGTTTTAGTTACTTAATTCTATTTCACAATAATTTTAAACATAGGAATTAAACATTTTAAGCATGGGAGTTGTCTCCCAATAAAAAAATATGACTATACTTGACTTTTCACAAGATATTCATGTTAATTAACATGTCAGAGAACAGTAATTCCACCATCTGAGGGAAAATTAGGCATCTTTGATCAACAAGATGAGGTTACTTTTAAGACTGAAGATGATAGTTATAATTCAAAGCACTTAATAAACATCATAAATCATATGTGAATCACATCTCAAGCCAACTTTGAAATGAAGAGGCATACCATTATTGGGGGGATTGGGCAAGATGCGGCGAGGCGTGGGTTGCGAGAGGTCACTAAGGGAGCAAGCACGGCGCATTCCACTGCCATCTCCAACGCCTCCTGGTGCTGCAGTCATCAGATGCAGGCAAACAGCGTATAGATAGCAGGCAATGAGTAGGGGGAAATGCGTGGAAGGCAAACATAAAATGAGGCATAGAATGAAAAAATCAAGAAAGAAATGTCCGAGCAATAAGCTTGGTATCATAATGTAGATTCTTCTTGAATGGTTATATACAGATATGGAAATCCAAGTACTTTAAATCAGATGAAGTAAATAATTTCCAACATCAAAATATAATGGGTACAAGAAAATAAAACCAATATTTACTGGGAAAAATATTGAACAGATTTTCAAACAAAATTAGTAAAAAATTGTTCAGAATGAATGGAGTCTATAAATTTAAAANTAAAAACTACTGTTTAAAAAGAAAATTTTACATATAATCTGCTCTTTCATGTTTCTAGAATTTTTTTTATTTTCTATTTCTTAACTGTGTTATTTCAACCTAGAATGAAGTGACTTAAGCAATAATTATTAGAGAAAAATTGAACTAACCTTCCATGATCCTCTGCTGGAGGGTAATACATAAGCCTATCTACATGTTCAGGTTCTGTTGACTCTCCTTCTCCTTCTGAGTAATCCTCCACATCTCCATCATGCTCTGTGCTCTCCAGATCCTGCAAAGTAACAGAAAAAGCAGGACTAGTAAAAGCAACAACTAAGTTTATTCAATTTTAAGGTAATTTTAAGTTTAAACTATGCTTGGCTCAGTTGTGATCAAAATTAATGTTTCATAGAGCTGACAGCCACAGCAGATGTCTATTAATGGACACTGGTTCATTTTTTTTTTGCTGGAGTGAAGTTCAGTTCAGGATTTACAAAACATAATTCCATAGCAGTGTGAAAAAGAAAATAAACAGGTAAAGATCAATGCAGACGTAATTGTTTTACTGTACTCCTATTGGTTTCAAGTAAAACTATATTCTTCATGTTCGAGGGAATACTTTCCCTCTATTCAATTATTTTTATATGTGTTTCTCATTTTATATTTCTTTACGAGGAAGAAGTTGATTAGTATGGGTAAAAATGGTAAACTAAAATAATCCAACAGAAGTAAAATTCAAAATAAATAATTGATGAATAACAGAATTAAATATTATTTTAAGTGAATGAGAAGCAAGGACCTATACTGAATACAGTAATCCCTTGATAACTGCAGTTCTCCCAATTGCTGTATATACCTAATTTATCATGATCAAAACCTAATTTTGCCAGTGCAATGCAATATTTAGAGAACAAAATGTTCAAAATTCATAATTGGTTGTCCTTTCACAAAATTAAGCATGCAAATTTTTAAAGTTATAGCCTAGATCTTGTATAGCTTCAATGTTTTATCACCAATAGGCCCCATTAACGTTTGAAAAGTTTTTGGCGGTCACAGGAAACATACATGTTCTTTCAGTTAAACCAAAATAACATTTCTTGCCAAAAAGTTGCTTAGAATGGACAATAGGATATATAAGCTTTGAAAAACTTTCATAAAGTATGATATATTTTAATCTAAATATTCTATTTCCCCATTACATTATCGAACATCTATGAACAATTTCAAGTCAAACGTAAAGAAAGTTTACATTCTTGGAGCAATGGCCATATGGCTTTGCTCAAAACTATGTAGATACAAAGAAAAATTTGTTTTCTCTATAGAGGATCAGCTTTAACAATTTAATTTTTATTCTCTTAACCTCCCATTTCTATACCATAAACATGGTCCAGCAGCTTGCAGCAATTTACACTACCAAGGCTAATTTCTGGCCTGTAATGTCTGTGAGGGATTCCTATAATTGCATAAAAATTTTCACAAAATACCTGGAAATATATGATAATTTTCTAAACTGTTCAGCCAACAGCAAAAATTAAACTTTATGCTAGCATTAGTAGTACTGCTGAAAGTTATGACAAATAAGATCTTTTTGCACATATGGGCCCCCATCAGTAACCTAACCTGATTGTTTCCATCATAACTGAACACCTAGCCCACTTGGCTATCCAGAAGCCACTATATGATAGTTGATTTAATCTGACAATGAATGTTATCACACCATCAAAAATTTAACCCTGTACTTTCCAGAAATCTTAGCCAACACCTTATTTGTTCAAGGTATACACCATAAGATAACCAATAACAGCATATCTCTGATAAGAAAATACAGCCAACATTAATGGAGAATTTATTAGAGATAAACACAAGATTATTTTATATTTAGATAAGTACAGAACAAAATGTTTTAAAAGCATTTCATTTTTTCATAAACTATAGTTATTAATGCCTATATAAAGTTGATATCACAGTATCTTTACATTTAATCTCCAAGTCCCATAGTAACTATACCAATATTTTTTTAATAAGATTACATTAAAACACCCTGAACTTTTTTTTTCTCGAGGAAAGTATGCAACACTTCTGAAGATGATAATTATAGGATAATATATAACTGCTTCAGTTAATACTCTATGGAGCCTGTATTTCTTAGGAGTTTCTGGTGTCACATCAATAAACTAGTATAGTGGCTTAAGATGGGTCATTTCAAAGGTCCAGCAAAATAAATCCATATCTTCAATATTCCAATTCAATTTTTCAACCTGAAAATTTCTTGCTTCCAATAATGTCCATTCCCAAATTCCACTCACTCCTATTGTTATTATCTTCCCTTACATGCAACATTCTCACCAATAAAGTTAAGATAAGATGTAAGAGCACTCACTTCATATCGGTAACTTCCAATACTGCTGTCATCAGTGAGGTGCCTATTCCGTTCATCTCCCCTAGTCATTGTCACTTTTCCTGTCACCATTTGAACCTATGCATGCCAGAAAAAAGGTACAAACTCAAAGAAAATGAAAATATTACAGGCAGAAACAGAAAAAGATGCAACTTAAAACTTGTGTCAGCATCCTTTTCTGGTCAAAAACCAACTGTCCAAAGTAAATGAAGCTGGAATCACAAGCATGCTTAAATTATAACAATGTTTCATCCAAAAAATAATAAGTATCGTTTTCAAAATGCTAAGAAAATTATTACAAAGAGAAACCTATCATAAGGGACTATGATTAGCAACTGAAGGTAATTTTGTAAGAATATCTTACACAAAATTAGACGAAAATAATTGTGTTGAAATTAAATTCTTATGAAAATGCCCACAGTTTGTAATTAAAAGCTATCCATCATACCTGCTTTGGTAATTCTCCATTTGTTATCTCTTGGTAGCTTTCGGGACAAGGAAGAAAGTCGGGAGATTCTCCATCACCCTGAAATTGATTTAACCTCCAATAATATGGTTAAGCTAAAGCATCTCATGAGGCAAGAAAATAATCCATAAATATAACTGAAAAAGTTTTTAAGATTCGTTTATATATAAAATAATAGCAACATATCTCTAGGAGTAAGGTTGTGCAATTTAAATACTCAGCTGAATATTTTCAGAAAATGCAAATCTCAGATTATGGTTAGAAACCACTTGAACAGTAACTCTTCTCCTTACAACTCTACCACAAAATTGTCTAATTATGGCGAAAAACAGTAGACATTAATGATTTTTCCAAATATATCTTAATGCTTACTCCTGCCTTATATCAGTAACCCCAAATAAATTTCTAAAAAGACAAATTAGCAACAGATCAAACAATTAAGAGTTGATTTTTAAGGAGGAAAGACTAAAAATCATTCAATTTTCTATTCAGCAAGCAACCTCTTATGAGTTGATCAAGGTCAACAGAAGACCAAAAGTTTCCAAACTCCTTAAAACCCATACAGCATATTTGCTCAAATATATAATTAAACCACCCTCATTACTTTCTAATAACTGCATTTTAACTTTGTAAATGAATAATTGCTATTTTCAGTAACAACCGACGGAAGATGTTTCATCCATACATAATGAAGTGATTTTCCATGATAGAAAACCGATCATCTGTTTCAGATGCTTGCATAACTTTGTTTCTCATGTATCCTACATTAAAAACCTAAAATTTGCACTAAAACAATTAATGAAGTAAAACTGAACAAGGAAAAGTTACCTGTAAGTGCCTTGTTTAATTAACACAAAAATATCTTTAGTTTATGCTGAAATTTAAGAAGTTTTTAAAATATTGGAGAAAATTCCTCTTTTTGTGGTCTAAGTAATTCAGGAAATAAAGACCTTTGTTTAAATGCATGAAATAGAATGTATACAAAAATAATATATTCAATNTAAACACATAGATGCAGATCCAAAAACACTATAAATGACAACAGCAACACAAATCATCTCTATAGGATTATAAGATAAAATTCATACTCAAAGTCTAAAATTTACCTTGGACATACATGAGAAACGAGAAATAGAAAGATGATGAACAGTAGATACTATCAATAGAGCATAGCCGCTACTTTTGGCAGTAATAGTCATGCAAAAAACAAGCAGAGGGAAATAAAATTCGGAACATGAATTTATCTGAAGAATTTTTCCTACCATGGCCAAGAACGCATTTGGAAGGCAGCACCTGCCTCAGGGTGACCCTTTTTGCAAGAGGGTACTGCTGTTTGGATGCACCACCATTACCTCCCCATGCAACATGCTTCGGGGATGCACATGAGGAAGGAGTGGAAGATCCCGAAACAGGCAGAGCAGAGCCAGATTCACCCTGTGCATACTGCTGGTAACCAAAATCTTCAGGCGCATACTTGAATCTCCAGCGTTGTTCACCATCTGACCAATTCCTAGGAGAATGAAGAGCAGAGGAAACCTCTGTGTGGGACTCAAACCCATCATCATGAATGTCAGCACCTTCTTCTCCAGATGCAACCACAAGAGACCTCCTGGACCGTGTGTCCTGCAAACTTCTTGTCCTGAACACTGGTCTATGCCTGCATCGCCCTTCTCCCCCTTCTGAAAGATGACTACTGTCTGGGTCAGCCACTTCTGCAGGTCTCCTCCTCCGCTCACTCCTGCGTCCAGGAGGCAATGGAGGGCGCCTCTGCTGCTGTTCACTCAGCGCAGTAGCAGCCCCTGCACTCCTCCTCCTACGACGATCACTTGTACCACTTTCAACAGGGGCCATAGACACTGTGACCATCGACTCCCTCTGGCATATGGTGTAGTCACTCACGCACCTCCTGTTTAACCCATGGCGCCCCTCTGGTTCATCATCTTCCCTTTCCAATGAATCAGAGCTGAAATTCCCTCCACCATCATCATCATCATCCTTGCTTGGCTCAATGGGACATATTGATGGAGAAGACTCAGACTTCACAAACATGGTGTTCAGATCGATGAAGTAAGAACAAGAACGGGAAAGACTCCAAGTGCTTCCAGGGGGCAAAGTCCTTGTTTTGCGTGCATTCTGATCAAGGTGGCCATCTTTAGCAGCTGACCTATGAGAGAGGAATGTCAGAGGGGAATCGACAGGATCACAAACTGGGGACTCTGGTAGGGAGTGGTTGCTGGCACCTGGGAAACCTGAGGAATTATGGTGCTGCTGGTGCTGAGGGGGGCGATAAGGAGCTGGACACAGGCCAAGGAAGAGGGCAGCACTTGGCCTGTTACTCCTGCGACCAAATGAATTTCCACCAATGTTAACAGAATCTGGTGCATTGGTGCTGTTAGTGGGATCAGCTGCAGTAGCGGCCATGCCAGAAGAATTGTTAGTAATGCCATCTGTAGGAATTCCCACAGAGGAAAGTGGAAAAGAGGGAAAAGAGATGGAAGATGGGGGAGCAGTAGGGCAAGGGGAAGTGGAGCCACTGTGCCTTGCGATGGAGGGGGCGTGAGAGGGAAGAGACGCAAAGTGAGCCTCTTCATTACCTAGGTAGTTATCCTTGCGGCTTCCTGAGGATGGACCTCCTCCACCCATTTTTCTGGAAGCATCCTTTTCAGGAATATTACTTAAATCTGAAATACTTTGGCTTGTCTTCAAAGATGATGGCATTCCAACCTATGCAATGATAAAGATAAGAAATTAAGCTATTTGCTAAAGAAGGCAATAATTTAACATTATGACAATGACAAAAAATGATTTTTCTGAAAAATCAGCCAGAGATTAAAATATACAATAATTGAACAAGATACATCTCAAACCTCCAAACACAGAGGCCAAGGTTGTGCACTAATAATATTTTTCTTGAAATATATTGCGGGGTAACACCATTCTGACGGCAAATTTAATCAAATGTTTTTAAAGGAATTACATTAATGAACAAGATCCTTCATAAGTATGCAGCAAAATTATCAAGAAAATATAAAATATTATGTCTAAGATGAGATTTCAAGTTTATTTAGCAAATTATTAATGCATAACTCATTCAATTATTACAAATATTTTAGTCTTCATTGGCTTCAATATGCTTCATTTAAACAAATTTCTTGACAAAATGATAATAATATGATTATAATCACACTGTTCCATAAATCTTCATCTAGTTTACTGAGTGGGACTTAGAGTGGTGATAATTAGATAAAAAGCTTAATTAGTTTAAGCTATTAGATAAAAGAAAATTATTTCCTAATCTAAATATTTTACTGCATAATTTTTTTCTTT
>KZ308443.1:101373-114399 GCA_000376725.2 Ladona fulva
ATTACACTATTTATTATTCACCTTATATAAAAGAAATTAAAGTTGTAGGTGAAAATTTTCATTATCCAATGAGCTAGACCAAAAATTACCCCAATTAGAAACTAAGGAGTTTATAAGGACAAGAAAAACATTATTCCAAAAATCTTGTAAAATTTGACCCCACACGGAAAGAAAATAAAATGGGAGCCTCTTTCATCTAGGAATCTAGATCCCATTTTAATATAAAGAAAACTTTGGAAAATATCAAATCATATTTTTGCAAAATTCTTCTTTGTATTAAAATAGGGTGTGGTTTCCTAAAGAAAAGTGGTTTCTGTTTCATTTTCCTGCATATATCTCTTACTTTTATAGGAAAGATACATATTATAAGGCTTCCAAGAAACAGAAACAAAAAGTTTTTGAAGATTTAGCTACACAAAAAATGTTTTATAATAAGGTGTGTAAAAACTACAAGTATTATGAGTAACCCTTTCTATCTGCTTTAAGAAAAATTCATTATTATAGCTTAAGATATCATAGATATTGTAATTCATAGTAAAATGAGTAATACAAACAGCTCACCCTCTTAGAAACAACCATAGTTTCTCTTCTAAAACTAGAATACTGTCTGACTTCAGTTCCACTGTCGATGGAGCTATCTTTAGATCCATCTGAGTCTGCACGTTTGTCTGAAATCAGAAACAATTTTTGAGAAAAAATCACCCAAGCAAGAATGAGAAATATAATTCACACAACTGGAGAAAAAACTAAAAAAATGTCATGAAATAGTTCTTAAGCTAGAAAACTTATCTTTTTATCATATACCACATTGTCTCACCAAAAGGGGTTGGGTTTAAATTAATTTTTGAGAGGAATAAAATTATAGAAACAAATTCAGAATACTTCAAGGTGTCAAAACTCTAAATACCTTGATTAAGAGGAAATGGTATGACACTGTCGCTCTCCAATACAGATTTGACAGTGATTCCAGCAGCATCAATGCGCTGTGCCCATCTACCCTTGGGAAAGTCCACTTGCTGTCGTGAGGAGTTCCCAGAGACTCCTGCACTGACCCCTCTAAGACTGCTGCTGCAGCTGGTCCCAACACTGCTGCTCCCTCCACCTCCACTTCCACTGCCACCCACACCACTGCTGCTACCAAGGCTAGTGGGTGGACTGACATCATCGACTATCTGCTTCTTTGCCCACAGAGGTAACTGCCCAACACTAAACCTGCAGATGAGAAAAAATCATTAAGAAATAGAAATCCTAATAAAATAAAAGAATCACTTCCAACTTTACTTTTGTAAGTTACTCATTATATTAAAAACATCCATTTGAGAATGACTTCTTCCTGGTTAAAATCTGAATTAAGAAAGAAAATAATATCTCAACAGAAATAAATTTTATAAGAGATACCCTTCTATGAATTTTTATTCTTTGTCTTCTTCATACAACATACTACATCTAAAATTACTGCTTTCCATGACTTAGAGGAAAAGTTATTAACTAAACCGGCCGTTCAACTCAATGTGCCTTTGTTTATGCAAAAATTGCAANGGATGCATCAGAAAGTTTTAAAAAGGTTTTAACAAATGTGTGATTAAAAATTAAATTATAAAAATACAATCATAATTATTATTCAGTTTTAAAAGATAAATTTAGGCATTTAAAATTAAAACACCTATTGACTAGAAATGAAAGCACCAAAAGAATAAATAAGACTCATTTGAAATTTAAAAAAAATAATGACAATGATTGCCAAACAAAGAAAGAAGTATGGATGGAAAACTTGATTTACTTTTAAGTAAAATTTACATAAATCAACAAGTCATTAAGATAAATCTTCCAGCATCATAAATCATATAAGATACCAAAATAATTCTTCTGCTGTCAAACGTTAAACCTTGGTCAATTATACATTATAGAACATACATTTTTTAAATTATATGGATGATACTGTTTATCACAGAAATTATGAGTGGCAAATGTTAGGAATTAGAGGTTCACATTAATGAGAAATGATTAAAGGTAATGCAGTAGCTGAAGAATAGATCAATTTTCAGAATTTAATCCTTAAAAAATACCTTTCTTTGTAAACCTCAAACCAAAAGTTACTGAAAACTGACCACTCTTAAAAATATTAAATGATATCCACTTGAGAAAGAAAAAGTGATTAAAGAAGCATAAATGTAATTTTTAGCTATTTAATTTCAACCATACATATTGAATTTTATATTTGTATCTCTTGGTTAGATTTGAGGTTAAAAATCAAAATTAGCCATGTTATTTATTTTCCTCCAGAATGGAAAATCCAGATTACCACAAACATGCACATGATACCTTCTTAATTGACTCCATTGAATAAAGAACACACAACTCTTTTGACTCATATCACATATAAATGAAAACTTAATCATTAAATGATTGGCAAGTTGACAGTAAGCCAAGTTGAATTTTTCAGTATGAAAATATTCTCTGATAATTAAATATTTAATAATTATTTAATAGAATCAGGAATTATCATTTAATTCTATTAATAATAGTAAACATTATAATCTTTTAATATTAACTGCACTATTTCTATCTTTTTGGAGCAAATTTATAATGAAATTCTTAATACTTTTACATCTTCTTATACTAAATTGAATGTAGAATTCTCGAAGGAGAGTATTTATTTACTTGCTCACTGTTACCAAATTTTGAGAAAGAGATATGCATGTGTTTTCATTGATATGAGACTACTGAATGAATTCTTTTCTTGCATTGTCCCCATGGTTTGTGATGTTCATTCCACTCAGCAAATATTCTTGAATGTCTTGATATTACACTAGTTTTCATTGAATTCAATTTTACAAGCTATTCTCTTAGAAATATAGATGAAAAATAAATACAATTTCTATGATACCAATATTCCTGATTAAAATGGAATCAATGTCATCATACCATACAAAGTACCTTTACTGCAGCTAATTCTTAAGAGGTACAAGGATAAGAACTATCAACTGAAGTTGATGATTTCTACATAATCTACTCATGGATTTTCAAAAGTTTCTTCACATGTAAATACATGCTAAAAATTTAAGACTAACAAAAAGGAGAAAGGCAACAAAACATAAGTATATGGAAAAGAAAAATCCAATGTGAAATAAAATACACTTTTTGTTTGAGTGCTACAAACAGAAATTGTTTGAGTGCCAAATGCTACCAGCAAAATACTCGGATGATGAAGAAAAGAGCTCAAGCAACATGTTTAAATATACCAATCTCAACATTTACAAGAAACAGTCTGTGACATACGGGCAAATCAGTAGCTCTCTTGAAATTAATGGAGTAAAATGTTCACAATGTTACCAAACTAAGCTTTGTTACCTGTAATCATTTTCTTCAATGTTATTGGCATTGGGGTCTAAGAAATCTGATGGAGGAGCTCCAAAAGTCTCGTTGTCAAGATGGTGGCCATTTGGAACAGGTAGTGGTCGCCTTCGTAAAACAAAAGATACGGCTACATTGAACAAAAACTTAAAAATAACAATGCAATGCAGAAGCAGAAATATGCTGAGTGCCTCAACAGCAACTAGCAAAAGAAGTTTCCAATTAATAAATGATGACATTAGAGCGACATTCAAATCTAGATTCCAAAGAATCTAAGCTAGGTTCTCTGCTACTCTGTCCAAAAATCCCCACACTAGAGTATATTCATAAATTAAATTTGTGAAGACAATACTCATAAAATTGAGCATGCATAGAAAAGAGAGACATCAACAGAATTCATTCAATCTCCTTTCCGTTCCTTTCCTTGAATCGTCACCAGATACAACTTGAACTGAGGGAAACCTCAATGAGAGCTGACAAGAGTGTCAATATCCAATGTTCTAAAGAATAATTTCAATATTAAATTGCAACTACATATTTTTCAAGGATACTTATCTAACTAACTGTAACTTGAAATGGTAATGTAACTCAGACATTCCAAAATTCACTCTTTGTCATGTAAGACTTCAAAAAACAAGTTCCTCAAAATATACATATCACGAATTTGGCCGATAATTCAAAATGCAGACATCAATTCTGATGAAAAACATAAACCATAATTAATAAATTGAAAACTTAACATGGGAATAGCATACGTGTCAATAATCTGCCACACTGCTTCTTTCAACACCCAGCTTTACATAATTTCTACTGTAAGTTTTGAATCTTCTTGGGAAATGATTATTTCAGTTGACTGGTTTTCCATTTTGGATATTTTCTTAATCTTTCTATAATCTAGAGAGTACTCTGCTCACTCTTCTCTTGCTCTTAAGCTCTTCACTCTCAGTATTTTAATTCTAAGTAGGGCCATTACGAGAAGAAACTGACATCCTTTCCAACGCCTCAAAAGAGTAGTCTGACAACCTCTCTAATTCATTTAAGCTGAGTAATATGTGAAATTTTCAGTTTAATCAGACAAATTACATTCAAACCTAATGACTCAGATTTTAGATTTAACTGGATTGATGATATGCATAAAGAGGAGAACCAAATAGAATTTTTCAGAATGTATCTGGTGAAGTTATCTAACAATATATTTTGCACTATTTCTTTTCCAAACTTTATGTTATAATGAAAATAACAAATAATGCAAAAAGTAAAACAAATTTCAACTTTACAACAACAGCAATTCACTATTTTGCTGCCTTTCATCCGCTGATTTTGTTATATCTGAGTACCTTTCACATAGATGGAGATTGTAATATTTCTCAGCTATAAAATAATGGAGAAGGAAGAGACTAGTAAATACAATTAAAACATAAGACAAAGGATGCATCAGAAAGTTTTAAAAAGGTTTTAACAAATATGTGATTAAAAATTAAATTATAAAAATACAATCATAATTATTATTCAGTTTTAAAAGATAAATTTAGGCATTTAAAATTAAAACACCTATTGACTAGAAATGAAAGCACCAAATTTCTCCTTACAAGAAAGCCCACTCAACAAATAAAACAAAATAATTATTCATAAGGATACTTTAAAGACGGATTTTAACAGAGTATTCAATGGAAAAATACAAAATCTTCTAAGGAGATCTAGATTGCTAACCTGCTATACAAGAAGGCAGGAAATGCTTAAACATTAACTTAAACATATTATTTACAGGCAGTTCATTTAACTAAGGAAATTAATTGAGCTATAACTGCCCATTAATTCAAAATTGAAACATTCAAAATCTTAAAGATTGTTAAAGGTAAGATGTTTCCAAATGTTAAGACAATGCTCATGCATACAATTATTTGTTTATAAGAAAGCTTTAATGATATTAGATGAATCCAGTGAAACACAGGTGATTTTAAAGGCATGCATACTGAAACCATTGTGGTTTTATTTTAAATACAAATCTCTCCTTACTTGATGACAGGTACATGGGGCTGTTGTGACACAGCTGCTTTAATTCCCTGTGCACGAGCTGCTTGTTGAGATAAACGAGCATGGACTGTGACAGCCATGTCATGAGGCAATCGCCACACAAAAAGACAGCCATCACCAGAGGCTGACACCAACCGTCTGCCATCACAAGTGAACCTCAGACCAGTGGCAAGCTCAGAGTGTCCCCACATTGTTGCCATACACTCACCCGAATAATAATCATATATACTTAAAGTCTTGTCAGTACTACTCGTGGCTGCATAGATTCCACTAGAATCCAAAACAACCTTAAAAATGGGAAAAGAAACGAATGTCACAAATAAATACAAACCCATCTTAAAAAGACAAAAGAAATGTGTAGAAGGTAATCATCAAAAGTAACAGCATAGTTAACACTTTACTTACAATGCAATAAATTTAGGAGAAAACGCTAGACTAATTGAATATATGCATATTTCTTAAGTATTTTAATTAACTACTAAAGAATATCAATTGATAAAGAAGAACCAAAATTAGAGAAATACTCAATAAGTGAAGGCGTTACCTTGTTAAAGGTTATAATTATGGAAATAAATGGAAGAGTACTTGAGGTTTTATTTCCATTATTAGAGAATTACCTTTATGAGGGATCCATCTTCTCCAACAGATCCTTTAAATGTTTTGCTGTGTTTTCCATTGCTAACATTGTACACTCTGATGTTTCTGTCTTGGCAAGCTGTTAAAACATGTTTCTGGCCAGAATCGACTTCCATGTCATATAAGGTTGTCTTGCCAGCAATGTTGTGGCCACGGGAAAACTGCCATGGTGTTTCAGGAGATGCCTGCTATTTAATTGATTGAAAAA
Source organism: Ladona fulva (assembly GCA_000376725.2). Taxonomy (NCBI): domain Eukaryota; kingdom Metazoa; phylum Arthropoda; class Insecta; order Odonata; family Libellulidae; genus Ladona; species Ladona fulva. The sequence goes on from KZ308443.1 coordinate 107,606, forward strand.
ATCAGATATCTTCTTCAAAGTGTTATACAGTTAATATTTTTAAAATTACATATTAAATTCACATATTTTCTAATAAAAGACAGTATAAAGATTAAAGGAATTTTATCTTCACTTAAACTAAACCATCAAAAAAAAATTTTCCTTTATTGATCATATGAGCATTTTCTGAGCATTGCTCATTTCTCATCTGAACTTTACCATTTAACACTTGTGATCAACGACAAAAATTTATACCACCTATTTTCATCTCTTGCATAAGGCCAACCATTTTCCAAATCAAAAATTATGCACCAACTTATAATCAGTATTGGCAAACAAAAAATATTAATTCCTTAAAATTTCTTTACCATCAAATACCAATTACATTGCTTATTACTTTTTCTGCTAAAATTTTCTGAAACTATTCTCTAACATTTAACATTTTTTAATAACTGACAAAATAAATACTTCTTATTTGCACTTCTTTAACATTTATAATTTGTTGCCAATATTTCCCAATGTATGTCCATATGAGTTTAAAAGTATACTGATTAGGCTGTAAGTATAACTTCTATAAGGATGCAGAAGAAAATGAGAAAATTAAATTTTTCCTAATCTGTAATTCATTTTTCCTCCAATAAGTGACTGTGATAATATTATCAAATGTGATAATTAATGTCAAAATTCTTTACTGCTCAGACTGGAGAGACAATGACTCTGAGTAGAATCCAGACATTGAGGTGTTGACACAATAGCTTGGAAAGTACCAACCTCTACAAAAGGAACTCAAACTAGTAAAAGAAAACCACCAAAGGATAATGGATTTTGAGAGATTGGTGGTAAAAGTTCCACAATTGATAAAGGTATGGTTTTACATATTTTGCCTTCACCAAGATGTTATAAAGATTCATCCTAATGGGATAGAGATAGCTGTGGTGAACCACAACTTAATGAAATGAAAAAATTATATAAAAGAATTAGTAATGATTTATATTTCAACCTGTCATTAAGTTACACAATGTTTTCACCGATTCAGATGCATCATATCCAATTCATGATAAATTTATAAGTATTAGAACTTACATTACCAAACTGATTACAAAAACTTTAGTTTTGTATTGATGATTGGACTAGAATATCACTTACCTGAAGCTGTCTGAAAATTATTGACTTGTCAGCACCACATGAGACCATCTGCAGCTGCCCATGCATGTTTATGAATCTTACTGCTGTGATTGAAGAAGAGTGGTCATCCAGTGTCTGAAGGAAATTGTATTCCTAAGTAAACAAAAGAAAGAAATGTTAAAATATTAATTCAATGAAACTGGACAGACAGGTTTATGGAAAGTATCAAATCCTCAGTAACCTTCACCATCAATACAATATTCAATTTATTTAATTTCTATCAATAAAAAGTTTTCCATTATTTTTATGAAAAAGAAGATTTTTACCTTGATAAAAAATTAAACATATGTTTATCACTGAATGATGAATAAAGCATATTAAATATGCAGTGTGATAATCATGTATTTGCAATGAGGGCCTATGTCAAATTTATTTTGTTACAATAAGCATTTGTAAAACATTTTATTGTTAATGACTAAATTAGGTATCCTTGATTTAGATAAAACTACTTTATATTTTACAATACTTGCTAGATCTCCAAACTAATATCCCTACAATAGGTATTTCCTCCAGAAGACTGTAATCCTATAGTTATCTGTGATGTTCTCATTCGTATAGAATAGTTAAAATTTTAACCAAGTGATACTTTTTTGTTTGAATTAAGATCAAAAAATTAATGATTACATGAAGGAAAAGGGGATACTTTGGAGAGAAATTTAGCAATATTTTACAACAAACCGTAATCTAGTAACAAGCTCCCTCACCTCATCAACACTGAAGACATGGATGAGCCTATCCCTAGAAGCAGATGCTAAGAATCGATGTCCACAATCTGGTCGAGTATATTCTAAACAAAGTACTTCAGCATCATGTGCTTCTATACGACAAGTCTCCTCCAGGCTATGCAAATCATGTATCCTGTAAACAAATCGAATGTTAATAATCAATTCATGAATATTTTCTTGCAATAGTATGTTTTTCCTAACTTTTGGACTTCCCAGCTTTTAAACCTACAGATGGATTCTTACACAACATGTGAATGAAGAATACATAGAATGGAGAAGAACTTCGAGAAACACTCATCATGAAAAGTAAATTTAAAACAACAAAATATAAATAATAATTTACGCCAATAGCTTTCATCAATAATTTTGAGTATTTCCCTTAATTTACCAAGAAGTTTCCAGCTATGGAGAATACACACAAAATTTGTGGCATATATTTCAGAATTTATTTTTAGTAAACTATCAAAACATTCTTTGATGGTTAATTAAAATCAACATTCTTTGATGGTGAAAAGGTTAATTAAAATCAACTACTAACTGCATTAAAATAATGTTATTTTTAACTTTCATTAAATTTATTTACTGGAAAATATATTTAACCAAATACTAATACTTAAGAGGAAAGAAAGAGCAAACTACTTCACTCCCGATCTTCCCTAGTAAGCCTCATTCCCCTCTCCTTAAGGGATGAAATTCCAATTAGTCTTTGGGTCAAATAATTTGCAGTCATTCATATAGAAAAATCAATCAGTTACATATTGGCTGACATTAAGCAACCCATGAGGTATAACTATTATATGACCCATGAGGTATAACTATTGGAATAATTATTGGTCATCTACTGTCAGATTTTTTATTATGGATACTCCAGTTTGGAATTGAATAAAAACTAAATATGCAATCCAGAAGAAAAATATGTTCTACCAAATTTTAGTATAAATATGTTCAACCATATAATCCAAAAATTTTTGTGTGTATTTTTGGTAACAAAATTTTGTTTGTACATGGTAAGTACCTAATATTGCCAGCTCTATCTCCAGATGCTAAATGCCGGCCATCCGGACTGATGCGAATGGATCTGACTCCATTCCTTCCATCATATGAAGAGTCAGACTTTTCTGAGGATCCAGCAGCTGATAGGTCGAGGTCTTTGAGGTATGTCAGTTCTTGATCCACATATATCACCTTCAATAATTCCTGTAAAAAATAATTGGAGAAGTTTTTGATAAGGGTTCAAGTGTAAAAAATAATAAAATGTTATTAATAAATTAAGACATGAGCTGATCATCCAAAGTTAAAACAGAGGAGCATTCAGAATAAGAGAAAAATTGTTTTCCCTTAACAATTTTAGAATGATTAGGTAAGTTCCTTCCCTGAATTTTGGATTCATTCCCTGCAACCAGTTTTTCATATTCAGTGCTCCATTTACCTATCAATGCTTTCTTCCTTCCATAAGAATGCAACAGTAACGACAAGTAGATTGTTTAATTTCCATTCATTCCTAACTAGAAAGAAGGTGGCTTGCAAGATGATAATTTTTCAGATTAAGAAAGTTCTGTTCCATCTTTACCATCATTTGAATGAATCACTGGCATCAAAGAAGAGAAAATCATATCATAGAAGTTCTCATGCCACCTATTTTAGCTCTACAGACTTTCTTTTGGTTTTGAAAGCTTTCAAAAACTGTAATTAATATAACAGAAGGAATTCCAAATATAAAACTATTAATTGTACTGTACTTGATGTTGCACAGCAACAAAAACGGTTGTGTATTTAAGTTTATGTGGAATTTACAACAGAATTTCTCATTACAGCAAATAAAACTATTTAAACTTATCTAAATCTTATTACTAATTCTATCTACTTATTTAAATCTAAACTTTCAAGACATCTTAGTTACGTAAAGCTATGATAAAATTATTTTGAAAAATCTATAACAAAATTCTTTCTTTATGGGATTTGAAATTAACCAAAAAACGTGATAATCTTAAGCACCGCTATCCTTTTTTACCCTTTGGCTACCAAGCTACTGGTACTCCCTTGTTCCATATTTGATGCTTAATTGCTCAATAAATTAAATTATCATTAATAATTTATTATTTAATGAAAATATGAATAAAAAATGGCAAAGGTATACCAGAAAAAAAATTAGACCTCATTCAAAATGGAGCAGCAAATAAGCTCAGATAAAGCTGAAACAAGTTATCCCCTGAACGGTAACTCAGTAACCCAACCAAGTTTTCATTTAAAATTATACATGATACAATCTCATCCATGAAGCATTACAAACAAATAATATCATTATAATATAAAAAAAAATAAATACATGCATGAAGAAATTTTAAAATTATTACAGAAAAAGATACAGAAAATGACATTTTTGCTGAGAGGTTAAATTATCTACAAGGAAAGTAGATGGAATGGCCTGACTTACATTACTATAAATGTTCTTCTGGTAAGCAGTTTCATTCTGGCTGGCAGGACTAGATGAAGAACTATTTCCCATATCGAGATTCCACACCCTAATGGTGTCATCACTGGAGCAGGTGACAAAAGATCCAGGAGGCATGGCTGGTGTCAAAGGACCTCCTCCACCCTTGCCACTGCTACCCTGACCCACAAAATCACCAACACCAGTCAACGAGGGGTACATCTCAACTCCCCAAATACATGCTGAGTGGAAAAGGAAAGAATGTGACTTCCCAACCTGAAAGCAAAGTAACAATAAGATGATGAAGCAGAGAAGCACTTTCAAAAACTGGCAGGAGAGTATAAAAATCACCACAAAAAATATCATTAATAATGAAGACATGAACACTATCAATAATATCAAATTGCAGACAAGTATACATATTTTGACCTGCAAGATAAGAATGCAAAAGATAGATTTCTACAATAAAAAAGTGATTACTAATTATCTATAATATTACTTATAATATCACCAATAAAATGCAGAAAAGGTTCGGAAATACATTTATTTAATAAATTGAATGATTCATGACTTCCAGATAGCCAAGCGGGCAAAGCATTTGACTTCAGTGAAAGTTTCAGGTTTGATTCCCAGTGAGGCTATATAAGCAAAATGACCTCTGCTGTTGAAGCACTTTTAACAATACTATACTTGAATGATTCATCTAAATTACTGGTAATTTCATTGCCTAAATACTTATTTAGATATAAAACATCATGTAAACCCTAATAAATCTTTAGTAGTAGATTTTTCATATAATATTTACTGAAAAACTGTCTTAGTTCAGGAATTCTAACAAAAGCTATATTTCCCTTAACTGAAAATATTTATAGAATGTAGGAATGCTCTACTTACCCTTTTTATATCCCTGACATCCCAAACATAGAGACTGTGATCATTGTATACACATGTTACTTTGTTATTTCGTTGATCATAAGTAACTGCTATGACATCAGGATATTTGGCATTATTTGGATGAGTTGCCATATGGCTGAAAAATAAATATCAACAAAAATTATTCACAAAGTTAAAAAATAAGATTGAAACCTCAGCATTTTAGAATGCATTGAACACACAATTAACAGGAAAGAATAATCTGGTATAATTAAGAGTTCTTCTTTACCTAAGCTATTTTGCAGGTGTACAGCAATAGTAAAGACTAAACACAGGAAAATGGGTAAGGGTGACTTTGGACAAGATGGTGCACACCCAGGAAAAATCCCAAGGAAGAATGGACTTGAAAAAAGTCTGACGGGACCGGGAATCGAACCCGGGTCTCCCAGTTGCCAGTGGGGTGCTCTGTCTGTTGAGCTATCCCGGCAGAACATTTCTCCAAGCCNTATATTTTAACACATTCACTGTGGATACCTGCATTTATCACTCCAACTGAGGAGTGATCCGCAGTGAATGTGTTAGAGCATTTTTCACAACCAAAAAATTGGCATTGAACTTCAAAATCCTCCTACCTTCAATTCAATTATACAAGTATTATAAAGCTCATCACCTAAAGTAATTAAAATAATTTGGTATTTTAGAAGCATCTCAATGGCTGTTTACAACTGATTGAATATCCCTGGAATTTCAAAAACAGAATTACAACTAACCATTATCATGACCAATGCACATGATTAAAATTTATTGATTATCAGTATTCAAAGATAACATTATAGAGATTCAAAAGTAAAACTCAAGAATAATTGGAAGCCTAGGTTTTACCTGAAAAAATCCAATTACATGAAAACTATGGAGTACTTAAAAAGTTTTTTTTCCTGAATTTCAAAAAAAAATTCTCAAAAATGTATCATTTTTGCCATTAAATTAGGCTTATGAAACAATTTTTATGAAAAAGAGAAAATTTTAAATTAACGGATTTTCCTGTAATTATCATTATCATTTTCACTGACCAGCAATAAATAGCTCACCTGATTGAGAGACCTTGGGCCACATCAACTCCAAGGTAATGAGTTCTTGGAAGGGTTGTGACAAACTGGAGGGTAGAGGGACTGAAGCATCGCACAATTCCTTCTGCACAGCCAATAAAGATGAAGTGCTCCCCAACAGCCATACAATTGGCACTTGTAGTCTACAATTAAATCAATGAAGACATTATTACCAAGTTTATAAAATGAGACAACATATTCCACGTTACTTGCTAATCTGCACTTTTCAGATGAAATCTTTATTTTTCATTTATTATGTCCAAAATAAACATTTCTGTAAAAATAAATTCTCAAACAGACAATGTAGCTTATTTAAACTTATTTACTGCAACTTTCAAGATGCACTATAAGAAATACAGCCTTTTCATACCGTGGGATTTTTCAGCAATGAAGATAGAATTTGGAGTTACTACTTCAGGTTTTCTTTTTCATCTCTGAATTTTTTACATAAATATAACATATCTCTTGTACCAATAAAATTATTTATTAATAAAT
>KZ308443.1:122014-288382 GCA_000376725.2 Ladona fulva
TCCATTACGATGGAAATTCCTTGGGTCGGGAATTTTCTGGACTATCGAAGATTACGAAGATCTGCCGATAGCCTTCGTTAAATGCGCGTAGAAAATAAGGAGTTCGTTACGTAATCGTTTTGAAGAACTCTTGAAAAAGGTTTTGAGAAACTCTTTCTTAATAGTGTTTATTCTTTACATTTTATGTGTATTTGCATTTTTGCGAGCGTTAGTCTAGCAAGCCCTACACAACATTATCATTATTCAGTTTAAAATAGAACTTGCTGGATTAGATACGTTGTTTGTGATTTAAAGATTATTTTCTTCGTAAAAGATAAGCAAAAAATCAACCTGGAATTGAGAAAGAAATCACATTTTCGTATAATTTTTATTATATTTAAAAATTTTGTATTAAATTCATCTAATTTTATATTAATTACATATAATGTTGTACTACCATATCATGCAATAACGTAAATATCTATTTCTACGTATGTCAAGGTTTATTTTTAAATTTGCACATTTAAACAACGCAACACAAGTTCGAGTGACACCTCTACCTGGATCATTGCATTCATATTTGGCTATCTCTTGGGTAAATGAGTGCATAGTCCGATAAATATGTACTTATCCCAACGACATGCGGCTAACGTTCCTTGACGTGCTGCTCATGTGTATATTTGCGTATCCTCTCTCATACATCGAGGATCGGAGATTCTGCCCCTCTATGCATCATCTTGCGTCATCGGTTGGATGGAGCATTTAGAAATCGGTGACAGCAGTTCGCAACTGTCCGTGTTTACTCCTGTTTTCAGATTGGCTTGATAAAATTTGTCAGTAGTGATCATTCAATGGAAATAGGAAATCACATATATTAGGGAAAGATGAATAACATAGCACGGAAGAGCCGGCTATGTTATGCGGCTGAAACCCAAGGAATAACAAGTATGAAAAACAGCGACATGACTGGGACTCGAACCCAGGTACCACTTTCCGGGTGGGAGACCTGGGTTCGAGTCCCAGTCATGCCGCTATTTTTCCCACTTGTTATTCCTTGGGTTTCAGCCGCATAACATAGCCGGCTCTTCCGTGCTATGTTATTCATCTTTCCCTAATATATGTGATTTCCTATTTCCATTGAATGATCACTACTGACAAATTTTATCAAGCCAATCTGAAAACAGGAGTAAACACGGACAGTTGCGAACTGCTGTCACCGATTTCTAAATGCTCCATCCAACCGATGACGCAAGATGATGCATAGAGGGGCAGAATCTCCGATCCTCGATGTATGAGAGAGGATACGCAAATATACACATGAGCAGCACGTCAAGGAACGTTAGCCGCATGTCGTTGGGATAAGTACATATTTATCGGACTATGCACTCATTTACCCAAGAGATAGCCAAATATGAATGCAATGATCCAGGTAGAGGTGTCACTCGAACTTGTGTTGCGTTGTTTAAATGTGCAAATTTAAAAATAAACCTTGACATACGTAGAAATAGATATTTACGTTATTGCATGATATGGTAGTACAACATTATATGTAATTAATATAAAATTAGATGAATTTAATACAAAATTTTTAAATATAATAAAAATTATACGAAAATGTGATTTCTTTCTCAATTCCAGGTTGATTTTTTGCTTATCTTTTACGAAGAAAATAATCTTTAAATCACAAACAACGTATCTAATCCAGCAAGTTCTATTTTAAACTGAATAATGATAATGTTGTGTAGGGCTTGCTAGACTAACGCTCGCAAAAATGCAAATACACATAAAATGTAAAGAATAAACACTATTAAGAAAGAGTTTCTCAAAACCTTTTTCAAGAGTTCTTCAAAACGATTACGTAACGAACTCCTTATTTTCTACGCGCATTTAACGAAGGCTATCGGCAGATCTTCGTAATCTTCGATAGTCCAGAAAATTCCCGACCCAAGGAATTTCCATCGTAATGGATACACAATCTTTTACAAAATGCAGAAGTATACAGGGAAGTGAAACAATGCGCACGGACGTATCGAGCCGATCCTTGGGAAAAAAAACGGAATAATAACTAGAAAAATCGTTACAGAGGAAATTCAACAAAAGTAACGTGGGAATCAATCCCACAAACGCAGAATGGAGAAATCGGCGGCAACCGATGCGTCGTTCGGTGTCTCATCCCTTTCACTACGGCGACACTGGCGAAGGATGTGGGCCAAGGGCCGTTATGCAAAGGGGAACTGCTGAATTCACTGCGACTGAAATGCTTGAGTGGCGGAATGAGAATGCCGCGGGAGTAGCGAGTGGGAGGGCTAATTTGCAAGTCGATTAATGAAGGTAGTTTTTTATTTCAAGGATTGTTGACAGATTTTCGATTTTCTGGGAAGAAAGGAGTGGCACTACAAGGAGACCATTGAAGCACGGCGCAGCTACTTCGTGCAGTAAAAGAGCCGAGCTTACGCAGATCTACTATTTCTGGAAAATCTCTCACGCTGGTGGAATTGAAGATAAGCGGATGGACGGAAGATGATCTCAAAATCAAACTCTCGATGCAGGATGCAGAGACCTCTCAAAAGCTGATAATATCGTCAAAAAGTGTGTATAACTTTCGAGTTCAAATGTCAGGAAATTATAAAATGAAATCAGAGAAAGTAAGGCCAAGTTTACGCTAGCTCCTGAATCGCTGCTTACTCTAACGGAGTAATGATAGCAGTCGCATCCGTTGAGAAAACTTCACAGGACAGAGATCCACTTCAACAAGGCAAAAACTACATTGAATAAATTACGGCTGGATTCCATTAACATTGATCACATTCAAATCACGTGCTTTTTCCCACCGCGTTCAAACGATCTAAAATCTATTAAACGTCCTTCCATATCTATATAGCCTTATTAAGTTGCTGTTGGACCTTTTTAGATGTAAATGAATGAAGTGTGTATCGCAAATTCTGATCAATCATTAGCTAAATGATACGTAGATAGGATGGCCAGCATAAATGCAAGATTTTTCCAGTGCGATCTTTCTCTCGCCACTTTCACCTTTCCCTTATTTAAGTTAAGTGATACCCAAGTGAAATTCCTAAATTCGAAATATTCCGAAATCCATTCCATTGTATGAGCTCAATTTTCAGTAATGTGTTTTTAATAATTTTGGATAATATGAACAACGGCCATATCACAAGTACCAATATATAAGATAAAAAAAACTTTTAGGCATTAGCCTTCGAGAATGAAGAAAATGACATTATTAAAAATTGAAACTGGAAATATTAAATTTTCATTAGAAATTATTTAAAAAGTCGATCCAATACGAGGTCTCTTTCNATACTAACATCAGATAACTGAAATTTTTAATCGGTCGAAATTTTCTGATTTCCCATAAAAGTAGTGCTCAAATTATCGAAAAAAAAACTCTCAAAAGCTTCCAAAACAATCTCCTTCAAAAAAGATAAAATTACATTGGAATCACTCAAAGCTCTTGAATGATTCGATGGATCGTTAAAATAATATGCATTTACTTAAAAATAGCGGCTGCGATCGAAATTTTCTTTACTTTTGATAGCAAGAAGTTGTCCGAATCTTACTTGAAATGACAGAAATAATTGGTATATCTATTTATCGGAACGTATTCATTGAAAGGGAAATGAATTTTGATAAAATTTTAAATAAACTTCATTTATTTAGCGTAAATCTGATTCACTTTCCGTTGGAAACTGAGAATATATCATATTCACGTATGCTTGTTTAGTAATACATTTTAGCGAACTGATATTTTAGCATTACGAAATTCAATGTATAGCATATCTATTCAACTGAGTGTGACACTAATGCAAAATATTTACAGCGATTGAGAGAACAAAAAAGGGTTTAGCTGAATCAAAGATACTCATCACCTGACACTACCTCACGAAACCAGAACAAACCTGGCATCTTTCATAAGGACTACCTAAGGATTTTCAGATGTAACTACTACAAAAAATTGCCTTTCCATAGGCACGTGAAATAACATCTCTCGCAGCACCTAAATAACGGGCTACGAAATCAAAAGATCTCACTTAAGCGAATGGATCACAGCCGTACATTTTGGAGCGGAAGGAGATAAAAGATTTCGTACGTCCAAGATTAACTTTCAAGAACTAAAATAATTCTAGCGCAATCTTCTCAGATGTACAACTGAAGAGAACGACCCCCAGTCAAATCCTGTAACTGAGGTTAGCTTGGGACGTCATCCGAGACGTGAGGTGAGCGCGTTCCTACGTGCGGGTCCAAACTGTAAGACCTTTTTCTTTTCTGTACGGAAAAAAGGTAAGCACCTGCATGCCATTTGAGTATCCAAATTTACAGAGAAAAGAACCACTTCCGGTTAATATAGGAACGTTTACGAAACGGTATAAATGAGGCTTATTCAAATAGTATAGCATAAAATAACTTCACCTTTACAATTACCTACGGAAATCATGACTATAAAATTCTTTTGAGCTAAAAACATAAGAGAAAAGTTTTTTCTTCAGCACTCAAGCATCACACACATCGACATATACACCCTCCTGCCCGTATTTCGAGAATTTGGTTGGTAATGTGCACAAGATTAATTTTGCAATAATTTTTAAACCCCATGATAGTCGTTGATGATGGCTAAAACTATCATGTGCATTGCATCTATTCCTTTCTTCAATTGAAAAAGAAAGCACAAAAATATCTCGATTCTTATTAAATACATACACATACTAACTGTATAAGAACGGTACCACTGTACTATAAATTCATACAAACGGAACAGGACTGGATAGTCCAATAGCTCTATTTAAATTCACGAAGTTGAGTACATTAATAAGTACTCGAACAATAAGTTATCAAGAAGAATAACAGTATTTTCCTACGCGTAAGACTTTGTTTCGAAAAATTTTGGGTTCAAAAACAAAGTGCCTCTTATACCAAGGTAGAATATTTTTCGAAACAATTGCTTCAACAGCTACGCATGGCTTCGCAGCGTACCATGCTATAGAGCTCGTCGCTCATAGTTTTTGCGTTTTTTGTTTCCGCGCTTCTTGCCTTCGCTCTCATTGTCTCGCACTTGTTACATGAGGTTTACTTAAGTATTTACATCAAGTATATTTTCCAAATATTGAGTCCCAGATTCAAGGTGTGTGACAAGGTGGTTAATTCTGAGACCGAACCACAAAAGTGTAGCAAACTTAGTTATTTCTTCTTCAAAATCTTCATGGGAGAGAAGCTAGACAATGTCCGTACTCAATACATGCAATCATTGAAAATCTTTCACGATGAATTTTTAAATGAATGAGCAGTAACACTGAACGCAGACGACTCACATGTTCCTCCCAGTGACGTTTTACTCAAAGACGGCAAATCAAAGAAAGCGTTGACAAGAATTGATGGGTTGACAAATGAGTTTTCACGCGGATATTTTTAGCTGAAGACCTCTCATTCAAATATTTTACTCAAGGGCTTTCTCGATGGCTAATTAATCTCTTTAAAGGTCAATACCAACATCGGCGAACATGAATAAACTCGTTATTTAATGTTCCTTTTCCTGAAAATACTCACACGGAAAAGACCACCGGAATCATGTAAATAGACGTCAGCTTTGTCATAAAACTAATAATAACCTGATGTTACACCAGAGATTTTAACGCGCGGTTACGCGAGTACATTGGTAATGTAAGAAATGTTCAGAGAATCAAATTAAGAAATCCCCATGTAAAATGAAAATCTCCTTGTTTATATTAATAGGTTAGGATGCTTTTTACGCTAAGAAAATTATTGGCTATGAAGATATCATCTAAGAAAATTCCCTAGGGTAAACTCTTCTCCAAGTCACACTAACTTGGGGACAGGCCTTGGGGTGATGTCCCTCAAGTCTGGAGTGGCACTCCCAGGAACCACAGAATGACCCCACCCTTTCTTCTAACATATGCCTCATACGGACAGTATCAGATATGGGAAAGATATTTACCTTGGAAGTCCAGGCTTAAAAAACCGTATTTGTAGCTAAATAACATCGGATAGTGAGAAAAGAAACAAGTTCTAGTAAGCAAACGAGTGGAACAGTAAAATCGGAGGGCTGAAATTATTTAAGGACACAAGAGAGAGCGAGAGAAATAAATCAGCGATGTATGCGAGGATTTAGTAGAATAAGGGATTTTGGCCTCTTTTGTCTCAAACTAGTTACTATATCCTGCTGCATCCTTATCGTAACTAAATGCAGAAATGCTTACAGCATTTTTGGTGCGAATATCTTTTGACTTCAGCGACTTTTTTACAAAATTCCAAACCTTCTGGATACGGTTCGTCATTATTCGACACGAGACTGATCAAATAGCAGGGTTTCTTCGAAATCCGAAAATTGCATGCCAGATTGTGCACCATCTTGTAAATGCATAGGGTTGCCAACTCCCGAAGACTTGATTCCCGTAGTTTTCCATTCCAAGAGAAATAAATTCCGGTGGATTCTAAGAGATTGTTTAAAGCAATACTTCAATTACGGGAGTATAAGTATTCTTCGACAACGAACAACATAAAGGAGTAATTTACTCACAATTAAACTAGCTCTAATCAGAATTATATGTTTTACCGCGATTTCCACCACAGAGCCATAGAAATTAGCTGATGGTGTCATTATCTCAAGAAACTTCCGAAATATTTCCAAATATCTCGATAAGAAGATGGAACGTGATGTTGATTACGCAGGACTGCTGACGCTAAACTACAAAGGAAAATAAGTCGCGAACATTCGCGAAAGCTGGTAAATTCGTATAGGAATCGTGGGATGAGCATAATTGAGTAAAAGCAGGAGGAAAATGCCTCTATCCGGGAGGCAGAAGACTTAAAAACTTTTGCCCAAAGTCTCTCGGCGAATCCGAGAGAGTTGGCAACCTTACTGACGCATCAGACTCCACCGATGCGAGGAATCGTCCCGTCGTCGGGAGCATCCTAAGAAACGTACGGAGAATACAATCACCTACACTTCCTCATTCCCAGAAAAAGCAGAGGGGAAAACTGCCTCCGCACATCGACCTTGCAAATAACCTTTCTGAGAATAAACGAGTGGAAGGAAGAATTTGGCAGCAAATACGAATGACGCGGCCGCTGAGAGGGCGGACCGGTAAGTGCTCGACATTGCATGCTTCGTCGGTGACCAACGCACCGCTTAACCCACATCAATTGCCACCAACAACACCGTATCACAGTCACAACAACTAGGAAGAGAGAGCCTGCAGAGGAGCGCTTGAAAACTTACAGAAAGTCTAATACACTCATAGCTTCTACACGATTCAGAGTTATAGGGAAAACATTATACCCAAGCATGCCAAAAATGAGGCATTTTTGTCCCATTAATGAGTAATCATGCAACTATTTTGGTATTTTGTGTGAGATTCTGCTTGTATTAGTTTCATTTCGAGCAAGCGATTCTATAAGTATGGTATAAATGTAAAATTCATGTTATAAAATGCCTCTGGGATACGTTTTTAAAATGACCGAACGAAAAACAAAATAAGAACTTTAAATTATTAAATGGATAAAACATGTCTGCTGTTTTACAGTATGTACAAGGAATTTATTTTTTCTATATTATTCTTAAAATGATATCCTTCCTTGTTAAATTCAAGGGTTCCATTCCTACAACTGCAAAATTAATCAGGTTAAACAGGGAAAATTTTCCTAAATTCTCTTTTAATGTGATTTTGGGGCAAAGATTCAAAATAAATACCTAACTGAAATATTAATTTAGCAATTTTTGGATTAATTGCTATAGATACTCGAGTTTGGATTTGAATAAAAATTAAACTATAGATCCAACAGAACAACAAGTTATAGCACATTTTAACATGTTTTAGCCTACGTTTAATCACGTAATTAAAATGTAAGTCCTTTAACGAGGCAATTACATAAAGCGTCCCTCGGGATTTCCTCCGGCAACCTCTACCGACTCCGCGCGTTCCTGATAAAATCGCCCTTTTAAACAGAAATCCGTAAAAAATAAATCGATACGTAGAAAATAACATAAGTTACAACAAGTGAAAACAGATGAGATACGAAACGAGGGAGAAAATATAGTTCTTGAGTACAATAGAGAAGTTTCTGATAAAATTTTATTAGAGTGAAACAATTGCATCAGTTATTTTCCTTGCGTATCGCTAAATTATAATCACATTGGAGATTAAAATTATCGCGTAGAATCGAGCTCCACGCCGCCCACAACTATAATGAGGCGACATCAGCTCCATGTTATCCATACCACTGCGTGACTTCGACGACAGCTAATTTAGGATGTTATACGCCGTTATTTAAAGGATAGTAGCACATCAGCACTCGGCAGACAATTTTCGGCGCTCTAAGAGTTGCAAACCCTTGATTTACACATCCTGCTTGAAAGAGAGGCCCCGGATAGATTGAAAAGGGGGAGTGAATAAGTAGGGGATTCCACAATCGCCCCGAAAGGATATGACAAGATTGAGTGCGTGGAGGGGATACCGCTGGCGGCTAAGGGAATGCGACGGCAGAGTGGGCACGCCGCCCGATCTATCGCAATTGAATCCCAGAGATCGAACCTCTCGAGAGGCCCACGGCGTGGGAAACTTCGCACGACAAATCCAAGGATCTCGGATGTAAAGGGCAACCGCTGTAACACGCAGGACCATTCCATTCTTCTCGAATTTGTGAGCGAACGTCTCGTTTGTATTGAGGTCGACTTTGAAGCGAAGGTTGGTGGTTATGGGCTGCGAGAATTGAACCCTCTGACATCAGTAACAATTTGCTTCCCACCTAAATTCCGAAAATTAAATTTTGATGGGATAATATAGAGTTCTTTCTTTATATCCCACCTCTAAGTCACTTCCTTTAGATTCCTCCATCTCTCCATCCGATCAAAGCCGGGATGATACGCAGGGCGAACCGGATTGTCGCCCAAGGCACGGATGTGAGAGAGATTAGACATTCGCTGAAAATTTGGCGAAGCCCAGGAATTTCGACTCGACCATATAAAGAGGATACTTCGGCTCTTTACTTACTAATCTATCCAAGATAGATAGGCGTTGGCTACGTAGTAAATTCATTGATAAACCATTTCCTTTGTACACAAAATTACTAGCGGGAAATATTCGCCGTTTAGCTGAATCAAAATGTGAGATTTTTCGTAAGACTTGATAGTTATTTGTTAACAGAAGAAATCAAGCCATCATAAAAACTTTGCGAATCGGGAGGAATTCCTACATCCATCGTTTAGTTGAGAAGTAAGCCTAAGGCTGTAACTCCGTCATGTTAAGCATCCTCAACATTAACTCGAATAAATGGAGAGCGAAAGTCTATCTTCTTATGTATATGATAGGATAAACCAAAATGGCAAAATGGAAAAAGCCGATAGCAATTCAGGAAGCAAAATTAAATCAGCAACACAACAACATATTAATCTCAGTTCTCATTTTTTGATATGATGGAATTCGTAAGGAATGCCGCGATCAATGAAAGGGCGGAGACAAGGATCTTCATCCTTCAGATCAGCTCTACCACAAAAACCTGTAATTAACCTTTCTTAAGATGCTGGACAGGGCTTTGAAAGATGCTTAAAGGAAGCATTGTCATGGAGCTTTTAACAGACTTTGGTTACGTTAATGAATGTTCTCGGCTGGTAATCAAAGAGAAAACGGCCGACAAATAATGTTAAAGAGAGAACGATGATACTTCAAAAACGGCCATTCCGTACCCATGGCTTGCAAACTTGCCAAAATGCCGTTATCCAAGTCTGATTGTACGCAGGTGCTGTGCTACTAACAAGGGACACACCACCTTCGTGTGAAACGGATTCCTTGAGACTCTCAGGGTATTTTCCGCGCTCTAAAATAATAGACATGTCTGGTTGTTCAACTCAATAGGACTTTGTGTATGCAAAATTTGCATTTGAAATTTTGAGTTAGACAGACCACGTGCATTTTCAAATCTATCGTCGAATTTTCTATGTAATAAATAAATTTTCTCCCATATTTAGCACAAATGGCTTATTTTTTCGCCATTAAGTTTCATTCTCTAACTTTTGAGACATTCCTCACTTTTTAGTCAACGTTTATTCATACATAACTAAAAATAAATACATAACTTTACCTTCTAGTCAATATACGTTGAAATGTATACTCACAAAAAGACGGTGTGTCCCTTAAAGATCAAAATACTTTACAGGAAACCTTAAAATAACTGTCAAATAATACGTTCTTCAGCTCAACATTTTGTACCGACTAGAGTCCAACTTCTGCTTTCTTTTGATCCTTTTACGTCCCCTGAAGCTTAGAAAAAAGGAACTTAAGAAATTCCAGGCGATCGCTCACCCCAAAATCAGATTCGTTGGCTGAAATTTCCCGAGAGATTATTTTTCATATTTTCAAACTAAGAAGTCTCAGAAGGCTGATTTCCATTGACAATTAAGTATTCTTTTAGCTTAAGGATCAAGTCTGTGGAGGCTGTAGGAATGTATTATGGAGCCCGCAAGATGTTTACTCGACAAAAAACGCGAATTTTCATACATTCATCATTTGCAGATGAGATTAGAGAAGCTGGAATGAAAACATTATGGAACTTAAACATTGCGAAGAAAATTATTTCCGACGATATTTAATTAACGAGTAACCAATATAAAGCATAGTATGTAATCGATGTGATCTAGCGTAACTTCCATATAGAAAGAAATAAAAATACTTAGTAGTTTCCACATGAATTTTACTTAAGACCGGTTAAGTTCAGAAGTATTAGTTGAGTAAAATTCGTGTGGAAACTACAAATTATTTTCTTTTCTTCTTCTATAAAGCACAGAGACAGAAAATCAACCGAAAGACAAATCATATTAAGAACCATATCAATGATTATAACTATTAGAGAAATCCACCAAACATGCTGCAAAAAAAAAAGCAATTCAAATTCCACATTCCGCAAAAAGAAGGAAGCATTCTCTTAGCAGAAATTCTCACGGCGAATTCCTTCACGTAACAGTCACATTGAACTTCAGAGGAGATTAGTCGAAACGCAGTCCGGAGGGAAGTATCGATTGCCACTTGAAAGTCCGTTGCCTTAATGAGAAGACGACCGTCAAGTTTTTAAGCCTACCGCAGCACATGAACGGCTTTTGTGTTTCCTGAGAGTAGACGGCGGGGGAAATGCAGTCGCGAAACAAATGGAAACGAAAGGCATAACTGCGGCAAAATCAGGGTTAAAAATTACTGGTGATCGTTTAATTTTCTGTTCGATAAGAAATGCCAGTAGGGTCGAGAACGTTCTAAGCTACTTCATTCCAGTGATTGAATGAAAACGTTAGAAAACGCGATTAGTAAATCTGTGTTAAATGCCTGTTACCCCAAGTCGAATTTCTGCTTGGTTGAGAAAAAAAGGAACCAAACAACCTCATCCATGAGAAATATTTTCCGATGAACGTAATTACGTATGATATAATCTGTAGTATATTTTCAACTTGCAACTTGTGAATATGGAATAAAATCACTAGAACATTTAATAAAGCGTAACTTTAATATTCACGGTTTACGAACGATTTTTTTATTAAAAAAATAATAAATCTCCAATGTAATGCGAATATCCGATGAAATGTTTCTATTTCCAAGGAATAACAAGTGGGAAAAATAGCGGCATGACTGGGACTCGAACCCAGGTCTCCCACCCGGAAAGTGGTACCTGGGTTCGAGTCCCAGTCATGTCGCTGTTTTTCATACTTGTTATTCCTTGGGTTTCAGCCGCATAACATAGCCGGCTCTTCCGTGCTATGTTATTCATCTTTCCCTAATATATGTGATTTCCTATTTCCATTGAATGATCACTACTGACAAATTTTATCAAGCCAATCTGAAAACAGGAGTAAACACGGACAGTTGCGAACTGCTGTCACCGATTTCTAAATGCTCCATCCAACCGATGACGCAAGATGATGCATAGAGGGGCAGAATCTCCGATCCTCGATGTATGAGAGAGGATACGCAAATATACACATGAGCAGCACGTCAAGGAACGTTAGCCGCATGTCGTTGGGATAAGTACATATTTATCGGACTATGCACTCATTTACCCAAGAGATAGCCAAATNACAATTTTAAATTCCGTGATCTTGTACAATTTTAGCTCAGAAGTGACCTTCGGATCATTATAATACTTAAAAAAAAAGTAGAGCTATGTTGTAACCAAATCAGAAATCAAAGCTAATCGCTACGTAACCAAGTGGCTATGTGAATTTATTTTGACTTCATGAACAGAATTTCACTAATAGTTCATAAAAATATTCACTGCTATTCTCTTAATTCTTGTACCGTTTTTTTGCGCAACAATTCTAAGGATTTGTCCCCTACAGTAAAAATGACACTTTTATGGATATGAAAGAACACCTTAGTGGATGAATATTACGTCTAGTTTTCCAGGTTAGGGGTTTTTGAAAGTATGGGTCTCCTAAATTTAGATCTAGCACCGCACAAAACATTTTTGCTCTGTTATACACGTTTCATGATTACTTAATAGACGTTTAAGGAGACTGGGACCAGAAATTTTATAGATACATACATTGTAGGGTGATCTGCGGCTTTAAAGAGAACCGTTATTTTTAATTACTTATCTTTCGAGGTTTGAAGAGTTCCTCTTGGTGGACACCACGTCTTCTCTTGGTGGCGTCTCAAAGAAATTAACAGTGATGTAACTAGGTTACGGAAAACGTGACCGCTGCCACGAAATCCGTGATAAGCACGAAGATGATGGTAACATTTTACCAGTATTTTTAATAATATTCTTATAAAAATCTATCTGCATATAATAAGGAGCGTAGTTTTATTCTATCAACATTGGAAGCAACTCCATTGACAATATGCAACAAGAAGAAAACTTTCTGACCGCTCGAGCGCTTATGAACGTATTTATTTTGCTTTTAGAGTTTTAACTTCTATACACATATAGACTCAATATTAAAGTCTCTAATTCATCTTTCTATAATATTTTAGCTCGTTTTAATATTTTCGTTGATTTTTAGCATTCATATTCCAGAAGAATATTGTCAGGAAATGACTGTGCCGGTGTTAAATATTGTCTACTATCACCTAAATATGGAAAGTAAATGTTTAAACATGAAAAATATTTTCGCAATAATTTGCGAACGTTCCATCTTCCAACATATATTTAGAAGTACATTTCTTCGGCCCTTAATTTTATGAAGAAAATGAAATTATTGTAAATATTATTCAAAGTATGAAAATTACTCTTTTTTCGCTTCCATAAAGTTTTACTAACTGTTAATTACTGTACGGGAAGCGTTAGTCTCTATTCTCTCGCGAGTGAACAAATCTTCTCCTCAGGAATTATGAAGAAAACGTTGACAGAATTCTGTAGCTATAGACACTCTTTTTGAAGTGGTTAAATCAATATAGGTGGACTGGCTTATCCAATAAATTTCATGGTTTTGATTTTCCACCATTGTTTACATGCTGAATAGTAAATGACGATTTGGGATCCTTAACAGGTAACGAAAATATCAAAATAAGTATGACAAGTATCCTAGAAAAGGTAATAAGCATACACATAGAGGGTAACTCTTTCATGGAGTATTTAGCTGATATGTTTTCAAACTTTTACTACTAACTTAAGTTATTTGATATTGAATTCAAGACAGTAATTCTACTATGAGAGAGGCAGCTACAATTGTTTGTCAGGCTAAATGAATGTATAACAATACATTCAAAGTCTACTAAGCATCGCATTAGAAATTATTTAAAAATAATCAACACCTACTCAATAAATTCTACTATGAGAGAGGCAGCTACAATTGTTTGTCAGGCTAAATGAATGTATAACAATACATTCAAAGTCTACTAAGAATTTCATTAGAAATTATTTAAAAAGTCGATCCAATACGAGGTCTCTTTCATTCTCAGAGGATTTAGTTCTTGGTCCATCAACCTCATTTAATAAATAAAGATACGTTCGCCCTTTCCTTGCTGCACATTTATTCGTGTTTTTACGCCATCTAATAAATACTTCTGACAGTCTCACTTTTCTCGGTTCTCTCAAATTTCACTGAATCTTATATTCCAAATTCCGATACAACCTTGTTCCCAAGCACTTTGATTATGGACGCTCAACTTGTACATCTAAATATAGATAAAACTCAAAAACATTTTTGTCTATCTGTCGGCTATTTCCACAAGTCTTTCTCGTGTCTGTTCAGAAAAATTTAATGTAACTTAATTTATTTATTTACATTATCGTTGCAATTTGGTATATACCAGGTGGCAACGGTCAGGGGAATAAAGGAAAATTGCTGTAATATGTCCAGCATTTGCCCAAAGACCGGAGGAAAACCCCTCCAAAAACCTCCAGTGGACATTACAGATACTTTCAAGGTTACACAAGAATTACAATAAAACAATAGATAATTACATAGAATAAATGGGCACATTGAAGTCATGATTGCACAAATCAAAACAACAACATGTAAAGGGGTATTATATCTTACATATCTAGCACATTAATCAGAAAAAAATTAACAAATACTAAGAGTGTACATGAAGTTATTCATAAGCATTACTTAAACTTAATTGGTTCCTCATTCGTAGTAGCAGAATTATTTTTAAAAGTAATTCGACAGATGAGGTAATTTCTCACATATGGGCCTCCACCGGGACCCGAACCAGGAACCTCTTTCACCAAAGGCGCTGCTCAACCGGGATCCCGGTTCGTCATCCAACCCAAAATTAAATAAAAAGCTAACATACTGATAACGAGAAGAATAGCGGGATAGGTATTTAACTAAGGAGATGTATACGAGTACAATTTAAAGAAGGTGAAATCTGGGTTTCGCCATTTAAAGTTCATTGGTCCCAGAGTAAAGGGATTACATCCAATACACATTACATCTAAAAGGTCCAAAGATGGCATTAATGAAGGTGGATTCGGACGCAGACGCTAATTAGAAATACCTCGCCTTTCTAAATAACTCGACAAATTGTCACCTTTTTAGAGAAGTATTGGCCAACAACATGAGCAAATCTTGCTAATCACAGAAATATCGCGTGATTTGTGAAAGTTTTCATCTTATTACGTCTTCGGACGTGCGTCTACAGAAGGCGATGTGGGACTAAAAGAACTGATGATACAAATGTACTCCTCCAAGGAATTAAAATACAGCGAACTCCCAATTATCCGCGGGCGGATCTTCTGTACGTGACTTTTTTTACTCTTCGTCGATATTTTACGCGGTCTCCTAAAAATATCAGAAAACACACGCCTGTTTTCGTATTCTAATACAAGTAGGACTGTAGCAGTGGGAGTATGACTACAATCACATTACTGTTGCTAAATAGGCCCGTGATAGGCTAAAGCAAACTCTTAACGGGTCCGTGAATCAATCTAAAATAACGAACTACTGGTAAAAATAATAATAAATTGTTTAAATACGTTATGTACATAAGAAGAATTAAAAGCTTGGATTATCTATTTTTTCTGATTAATCGTTAATTCTCTATCCATCATCAGCCCTGAAAATCGAGAATTCACTGTATAATCATAAAAAAGAGCGATACTGGAAAGTCGTCACCATCAGACAACTAAGCTGTATTTTACATTTATTTTGCATAACCATTATAAATGAAAGCTATGCTACTAAATGAAACTAATATAAATCCTATTGTGACTAAAATTACGGATTTAGAAAGATCAACTTTCCAAAAAATAAAATGTAAATGGTTATGTTTTATTTATAGAATTTGACATGAATGTAGGCGAACTCTAGGGCATTGACAAATAACCGAGGATTGAAATTACAGTTTTTAAATGAAAAGTAGAACTTGTATTACAAAACATCTCTTGTTCGAAAAAAGGAAAAAATCTACTTTCCAGAAGCTGCTATCCCATCAATAGTGGCCTACTTCGATTATTTTTTTCATTTCAAATAATTAAAGTTAAGTGGCACAAGCTGTTTTTCCCTTTAAAGTGTGGAACTGTTGCGTCCTTTACTGAGGAGTAAAAGGATCGAACTTCATCCCACTTTAACTCTTTTCTTGTAATCACTGATAAGCATTTAATTAAATCACTAAGGATACCAAAACAATCTCTTAATCTACGAAAAGCAAGGAAAATGGGCTCCATTTTAAACAGGATTTCTGGAATTTGATAAAAAATTACTGATTCTCCAAGTGGTATCCTAAAAGATTGACAAGTTTTCCTGTAGATCTAGAAGTTTCTCTGCCCTGATTTATGTGGGTAACAGTTCAAAATCTACCTTCAACATAGCAATAAAGCAGTTACTCTATTTCCTAAATCCTCATAGCTTTACGTAATTGCTCAAAGTAACTAAATCCAGCAATTTTACAGAATATCAATTCAGTAGCCGAAGATATCCAAAATTTAGTGTATGGAACATTTGTTGTAGCAGTTTTGAGGAGAGTTTTCATCAACTGATTTCGCAAATACACGTCACAAGTACACAATTACATACTACCTGTTTTTTGTAAAACAGGAAGAAGAGCAGGGATTTTTCTAAGGTAGGTAAATGAAATCATGAAATAAAGACATTCTCTCGTAATATTACAGATGCATGACAAGCACGAGGAACAGAAATTCACAACAGTTTCCCTGAAATAAAGCAAATTCATAGAGACGTGGCCAGCTTCCGTAAACACAAAGGAAGATGTACGCGACATTAAGGTGCTTTCGCAACTGAAATATCAGCTCATCCATAAAACGTCGAATCCGGTCAAACTGCCAGGAAACCAAGCTCTCTAACAATCTTTCTAAAATGGCCTTGGTGAATTACTAATTAGTGATTAACAGATTGTGCTACAAAGTAAATTTCTTTCGCATTCACGTCTCCAATTGCTACCACGTATCGTCGTAGGACACATGATTTGTAAGACTAAATACCGAAAGCTACTCATCAGTATATTTGAAACCAATCCACCCACAGATATTTGAAGGCTTTATCCATAAAAACCAGACATGAGGACGAACTAAAACGAAACAAAGAACTATCGGTAGAGTATAATACAAACTCCAGAATCGCATTATCATTTATGAAAGTGTTTCGCCGTATTACTCATGAAATTATCTCATCTCATACAATTAATTTACAAATGTCATAGTCGCCAAAAAGGAACTATTTGAAACAGAAAGAGGTGGAATGTAGTGAAGGACGGATATATTGAAGCCGAGACAAAACAATCCCCTGAAACTTTGGTTTTCATAAAGCGAGCACCGAATAGATTCATTCATGTTAAAATTAGGGCCGGATTCACCACTTAGCGGACCTAGTCAATAACACAAAGATGCCATGATTTAATTTAATTTAATAGCGCTATATTTTGATTTCCTATCAAGCAGTAATATCTACTGGGTTGCCGGATAGCTAAGTGGGCAACGCGTTCGAATTCGGTGGAAGCAATCCCGGATCGATTCCCGGTGGGGGCCTACGTGCGAAATGACCTCAGCTGGCTAAGCACTTTTAAAAATACTACTAAAAGTGAGATATTTCATCAATTAGATACGTAGATTGTTACGAAAGAATCCAAAACGTCCGACGAAAGGTTTATTATTACCATAGATTTGTTCTTCGTATATTAAACATTTTCTTTTATACGGATACTAGCAGCATAATGCACAGAGGTACCTATCTTTTCTTTGTTCAGGTCATATGCCTTCAAGCCGGTCCAGCTTTGATTTCGGTATGTCAGAACCCGGTCAGACTTTTAAATTTGGAAGGATGAATCCTTTTTTTAGCAATGAATAACAATTTGCTACACAGGGACATATACACGAGTAAATCCAAAGGAAATCATACAGTGTACAGTTACAAGGAAGAAAGAGAAGCTTTTTCGGTGATTAACGTCGTGACAGAAAAGAATTGAAAACCAATGGGACACAGATCCGTTACGAGCAGCACGAATTGGTTCCGCCCCATGAACCAATTTCTGCAGGGCGACTAATTTTCCCGTGCCCCTTCTCTGTTAGCTGCCATTCCAAAAGCAAAACTTTAAATCATCCTAAGGTTGTAAGACCATATTGAGGTTATGGATTACATCACTAATACAAATTCACGTTCAATAAGCGTGAGAATACTTTTCCTCTCCAACTGTATTTTTCTGATACAGAAAACGATTCACTTAAGTTATATGGATAATATGGTTTTTTTCCTTTTCTATTGGTTATTTCTATCGCATTGAAAACGTAAGTGAGAAGTCGAAATAAGTGGAAAAAATTGCGCTATTATCGAAATATTCCCCTGAGAAAGATAGGAACTACCAACCATTCTATCAAACTCAGCCTTCCAAAGCGACGTCAAAAGTAAGAACTTCTGAACTTTGAGTAGATAACATTCACAAAAAAATTAACGGGATTCGAATTTGTTTTGCTCAAAAATCATTAACAGTAGTACTATTTACAATACACAGGACACGCAGATGGCCAGAAAAAATAGAAGTGATGTTTTTCAAAGATAAAAGGATTTAAGAGCAGCTGGCGGCAGGTGTGGTAGGAACAAACGCATCAAGATGGCCAATGGAAACACTAGGACAACTAAGAAACATGATGAATATTTGCAAACTAACTTAAATTCTGAATAAAAAGGTAACTTTGCACAAGAAAAAATTATAGTTGCTTATCAACAATAAATCGGCATAGGATCGTGATTTTTGATGATCGTAAGTTTCGATTTTCCAATATCCAAGTGCCACTACTACAAAAAAACCGTTTCGGATAAAGCAATAGCTTGAACAGTTCACTTATTTCACTTCAACAAGGAGCGGTGAATACTCCTTTGGGTTGGTTCTTAACTAATGACGCTTACAAACATCAGCTTATAAATTATCCAGCAAATGATATTAACGCCCGATTTATTTGAAACATCAAAGAAACTCTATTCCGCAAAAACAATACTTTCTCAATACAATAGGTAAACAACGAAAGTAAAGACAGGAACATGCGATGCATAAGAGTGCCTTTGAGGAGGATAACAAGGCGCCAACCTGAAGCGGGGTCGCTGAAGGATGTTGGAGGGCACGCGCTGTGATCACAGGCAAAACATTTGGAGTGATGTAACAGCAAAGGAGAACCGCGCGTCACGAATATTAAATGGAAGTTGGCCGCCTTCCAACGCCATTTCACGAAACGTGGGTGCAAAGGCGGGGGAATATGCGTTGAAATTGGGTTGCGCAAAGAGGGTGTGGGAGCGGTGAAACACCGAAACAAAATCCCGGAGTTACGTCGGAAACGAATCCCGAGTCCCGGACATGCGCCGGAAAGACGTTACAAGAATTTAACTCAAAAGAGCAAACAGAGGCGGAGTTATGTATTGTATTTTAATTTAGACTTTGAATGTAACCATTTTGGTGATAATTTATACTAATAATAATAATAATAACTATGACTGTATTAGGCGAATTTTAGTCTTAAGAGACCACTATTATAATTAATCTTTAAGTCATACATACAAACAACCATGCATTAACAAGGATTCGAACCCAGGACTTCCGTGTTTCGAGAATAGAACTCCTACCCTACCTACGTCACCGAGGCGGTTCCATTTATCATTTACAGACGAAAACGGCAATATTTTTTCATATCTTACCGTGATCGAAATGTCCGAGAGTAATTATTGTTTCCAGAGAACAGTTCGACTACTGTTTGCCCTAGTTTCGGAACAGCAATGCATTATGGGTACGCACTGTTTTCTCCTAATCTGAATGAGAAATAAGTGACCACTGGTTAAAAACCTTTTACAAGTAATAAAACATATGTATAGTTTGTGACAGTGGTCTCAGTTTATGAACATAATCCATGGGAATACGAAACGAAGAAAAGAACAACGGATTTCTTAAGATTTGCGAAAAGAAAGGACAACAGAGTAATATCTATATTCAAAATATTCCTTCAAGATAGGTACGCCCAAGAATAAAAAAGAACACATCTGCGACTTCCAGCAAAGCGGTAAAGAGAAAACGTGAGTTCATGATTTTTTCTGGATCCGGAGGTAACAGCGGAGTTCCCAGAATCCCAGTCACACGTGGGATTTCGACGAAAGAATAAACACCTCTTCTCTCAGAATGTTTACGCCCGATTTTTCCGAGGCGTATTATGCACATCGTGAAAGTCCAGATACGAGTTGTACAGATACGAGTAAATCCCATTCTACATTGAAACGGTACTTTAAATAATTAATGAGCTTAAATATAATATCTTCGTATTTCTATACCATCTATAGCTTGAGGATACCTTACAATAACGAGAATTTTTCGTGAAATAGAGTTCTATACATCTTACAACGGCACAATTCTTCAGTTTCTAAAGCAACGCTAATACACTTCGATATAAATATAGACGACGGAATGGAACCGTAATCACAGTAATTAGAAGGTAAATTATTTTTACTCTTGTAAATTTATGTTTGGTTGTACTTCAACGTTTTTCCACCTGTTTGAACATAAAAACAGAATCCGAATTAAAAGATGAAATCTACATTCTAAGGGATACATAAGGGGCTAATACGAAAGGCACTGAGTAAATATAAAATTCCTGATGCAAATCACAGCCGGGTTCAGTCTCAAATGAGACAAAAATATTAGAAAAGGCTTTATTTGAATGGAAAATACATGAAAAATCATGCGATTGAAGAAAATTGTTTAAGTTATTTGCACAACCTAATGAAAATAATTGATACCTAAGGACAGCGCTATGCGATATGTGGTCAAGCGATTTTTAATAGACAAAACCAATGATTAAAGACAATCAGTTTAAGACATTAGTTTCAGAATCTACGAAGTGCGGACGTGACAAAGATTGAGAAACGCTGCTTAAAATTTTTGAAAATTGGGAGGTAAAAGAGTAAATTTCAAGGAATAAAGAGTACAGAAATGTGTTGGAAGGGTAGCCAGGTTAGTGGTAGGCAGTTGGTTTTCTGTCACGCTGCCCAACGCTGTCTATGAAGATTTTGGGGGTGAAATGCATCAGTCGCACAATGATAACAGTTACTGGAGTTATTATATGACTGATTGGTGGAAGGCGAATGATGGACGGAAACAAATAGTAAAAGAACTATACGGTGAACTCCCGTTTATCCGTGGGTGGATTATCCATGTGTGATTGTTTTCTCTTCGTCGATATTTTTCGCTGTCTATTATTCAATTATTCAAACAGAAAAAACATAATTATTTTCGCGTTAAGCAGTACTTATGTAAGACCTTTTCTATGGAGCAGTGGGAACACAACTGCAATGACATTATTTCTCCTAAAAAGATCCGTGGTCGGGTGAAGAAAACTCTTAACGAGTCCATGAGACAATCGAAAATAACGGACTATGTGCGCAAATACTATTAAATTGTTTACTAAAGAAAATCATGAATATTAAAGGAAATAAAGTGAATGCTTGGATTATCCACATTTTCTGTTATTCATGCATCCTCTTTCCATCAATAGCCCGGATAATCGAGAGTTCGCCATGCCTTGGAGAAACACGGAGAGAAAAGGTGATCAAAATGAGAGGAAAAGAAAACTTGCACAGATATCCGGATACCATAGTCTCGAATCAGACGCAGAAAATTAATGCTAATGATGATATGCAGAATGCTGTGGCTCTATCCATCGTCCAGGCTTTCATTATGCGCGTTAAGAAAAGAACATCGCCCTTGTCGATACGATTATGCTGCGTAATTCATACAATGGCATTCTTGTGAAGGAGAAAAAGCACACGCATCTGATCTTTATTGCGTGGTTGCTTTACACCTGCGTATATCAAGCTTCTACTTCCTAAGGGCAGCACTAATTGGAAAGTCTCTCCTTCACTTTTTACGCTCTATTCATTGCAAATTGTTACAGATTTGATAGGTAGATAGATTGACACTTCTGGCGAGGTTAGGACCATGTAGGCCTCTTGTCCACCAAAGCTATTATATCGTTATTATATATCAAACAATATTATATAACAAAGATAAAATGAAAGCAAAAGGAAAGGGTAGAATGCGGGGAAAAAAATCTTTGCAACTTTGCGTAGTGTTGTACAATAAAAACTATAATTACTTCAGTGTTTAACTCCTTTGAGGGGTTGGGCTTGAAAATACACTTGTTTCAGTTACCATCCGTGAAACTATTAATTGACACTACACTCATTATCTGCTAATATATAAACTACGAACATATTAATGTGCTTTTTACTTTGAATCAGGGGCAGGGGTGGATAAATAATCAGCCACCATGGCTTAAAGGGTTAAAATCAAACATCGAAATATTTTGTTGCGATAAAGCTAAGATAGGCTGAACATACGTCCCCGTCTGCGGGAC
Source organism: Ladona fulva (assembly GCA_000376725.2). Taxonomy (NCBI): domain Eukaryota; kingdom Metazoa; phylum Arthropoda; class Insecta; order Odonata; family Libellulidae; genus Ladona; species Ladona fulva. The sequence goes on from KZ308443.1 coordinate 144,296, forward strand.
ATACCCGCTAGTGTAACTTTTGCCCCGTCGTTCTCTTAAAAAACTTCACGTAATAAACTTTGGTNTAACAGAAGAAATCAAGCCATCATAAAAACTTTGCGAATCGGGAGGAATTCCTACATCCATCGTTTAGTTGAGAAGTAAGCCTAAGGCTGTAACTCCGTCATGTTAAGCATCCTCAACATTAACTCGAATAAATGGAGAGCGAAAGTCTATCTTCTTATGTATATGATAGGATAAACCAAAATGGCAAAATGGAAAAAGCCGATAGCAATTCAGGAAGCAAAATTAAATCAGCAACACAACAACATATTAATCTCAGTTCTCATTTTTTGATATGATGGAATTCGTAAGGAATGCCGCGATCAATGAAAGGGCGGAGACAAGGATCTTCATCCTTCAGATCAGCTCTACCACAAAAACCTGTAATTAACCGTTCTTAAGATGCTGGACAGGGCTTTGAAAGATGCTTAAAGGAAGCATTGTCATGGAGCTTTTAACAGACTTTGGTTACGTTAATGAATGTTCTCGGCTGGTAATCAAAGAGAAAACGGCCGACAAATAATGTTAAAGAGAGAACGATGATACTTCAAAAACGGCCATTCCGTACCCATGGCTTGCAAACTTGCCAAAATGCCGTTATCCAAGTCTGATTGTACGCAGGTGCTGTGCTACTAACAAGGGACACACCACCTTCGTGTGAAACGGATTCCTTGAGACTCTCAGGGTATTTTCCGCGCTCTAAAATAATAGACATGTCTGGTTGTTCAACTCAATAGGACTTTGTGTATGCAAAATTTGCATTTGAAATTTTGAGTTAGACAGACCACGTGCATTTTCAAATCTATCGTCGAATTTTCTATGTAATAAATAAATTTTCTCCCATATTTAGCACAAATGGCTTATTTTTTCGCCATTAAGTTTCATTCTCTAACTTTTGAGACATTCCTCACTTTTTAGTCAACGTTTATTCATACATAACTAAAAATAAATACATAACTTTACCTTCTAGTCAATATACGTTGAAATGTATACTCACAAAAAGACGGTGTGTCCCTTAAAGATCAAAATACTTTACAGGAAACCTTAAAATAACTGTCAAATAATACGTTCTTCAGCTCAACATTTTGTACCGACTAGAGTCCAACTTCTGCTTTCTTTTGATCCTTTTACGTCCCCTGAAGCTTAGAAAAAAGGAACTTAAGAAATTCCAGGCGATCGCTCACCCCAAAATCAGATTCGTTGGCTGAAATTTCCCGAGAGATTATTTTTCATATTTTCAAACTAAGAAGTCTCAGAAGGCTGATTTCCATTGACAATTAAGTATTCTTTTAGCTTAAGGATCAAGTCTGTGGAGGCTGTAGGAATGTATTATGGAGCCCGCAAGATGTTTACTCGACAAAAAACGCGAATTTTCATACATTCATCATTTGCAGATGAGATTAGAGAAGCTGGAATGAAAACATTATGGAACTTAAACATTGCGAAGAAAATTATTTCCGACGATATTTAATTAACGAGTAACCAATATAAAGCATAGTATGTAATCGATGTGATCTAGCGTAACTTCCATAAAGAAAGAAATAAAAATGCTTAGTAGTTTCAACATGAATTTTACTTAAGACCGGTTAAGTTCAGTAGTATCAGTTGAGTAAAATTCGTGTGGAAACTACAAATTATTTTCTTTTCTTCTTCTATAAAGCACAGAGACAGAAAATCAACCGAAAGACAAATCATATTAAGAACCATATCAATGATTATAACTATTAGAGAAATCCACCAAACATGCTGCAAAAAAAGCAATTAAAATTCCACATTCCGCAAAAAGAAGGAAGCATTCTCTTAGCAGAAATTCTCACGGCGAATTCCTTCACGTAACAGTCACATTGAACTTCAGAGGAGATTAGTCGAAACGCAGTCCGGAGGGAAGTATCGATTGCCACTTGAAAGTCCGTTGCCTTAATGAGAAGACGACCGTCAAGTTTTTAAGCCTACCGCAGCACATGAACGGCTTTTGTGTTTCCTGAGAGTAGACGGCGGGGGAAATGCAGTCGCGAAACAAATGGAAACGAAAGGCATAACTGCGGCAAAATCAGGGTTAAAAATTACTGGTGATCGTTTAATTTTCTGTTCGATAAGAAATGCCAGTTGGGTCGAGAACGTTCTAAGCTACTTCATTCCAGTGATTGAATGAAAACGTTAGAAAACGCGATTAGTAAATCTGTGTTAAATGCCTGTTACCCCAAGTCGAATTTCTGCTTGGTTGAGAAAAAAAGGAACCAAACAACCTCATCCATGAGAAATATTTTCCGATGAACGTAATTACGTATGATATAATCTGTAGTATATTTTCAACTTGCAACTTGTGAATATGGAATAAAATCACTAGAACATTTAATAAAGCGTAACTTTAATATTCACGGTTTACGAACGATTTTTTTATTAAAAAAATAATAAATCTCCAATGTAATGCGAATATCCGATGAAATGTTTCTATTTCCAAGGAATAACAAGTGGGAAAAATAGCGGCATGACTGGGACTCGAACCCAGGTCTCCCACCCGGAAAGTGGTACCTGGGTTCGAGTCCCAGTCATGTCGCTGTTTTTCATACTTGTTATTCCTTGGGTTTCAGCCGCATAACATAGCCGGCTCTTCCGTGCTATGTTATTCATCTTTCCCTAATATATGTGATTTCCTATTTCCATTGAATGATCACTACTGACAAATTTTATCAAGCCAATCTGAAAACAGGAGTAAACACGGACAGTTGCGAACTGCTGTCACCGATTTCTAAATGCTCCATCCAACCGATGACGCAAGATGATGCATAGAGGGGCAGAATCTCCGATCCTCGATGTATGAGAGAGGATACGCAAATATACACATGAGCAGCACGTCAAGGAACGTTAGCCGCATGTCGTTGGGATAAGTACATATTTATCGGACTATGCACTCATTTACCCAAGAGATAGCCAAATATGAATGCAATGATCCAGGTAGAGGTGTCACTCGAACTTGTGTTGCGTTGTTTAAATGTGCAAATTTAAAAATAAACCTTGACATACGTAGAAATAGATATTTACGTTATTGCATGATATGGTAGTACAACATTATATGTAATTAATATAAAATTAGATGAATTTAATACAAAATTTTTAAATATAATAAAAATTATACGAAAATGTGATTTCTTTCTCAATTCCAGGTTGATTTTTTGCTTATCTTTTACGAAGAAAATAATCTTTAAATCACAAACAACGTATCTAATCCAGCAAGTTCTATTTTAAACTGAATAATGATAATGTTGTGTAGGGCTTGCTAGACTAACGCTCGCAAAAATGCAAATACACATAAAATGTAAAGAATAAACACTATTAAGAAAGAGTTTCTCAAAACCTTTTTCAAGAGTTCTTCAAAACGATTACGTAACGAACTCCTTATTTTCTACGCGCATTTAACGAAGGCTATCGGCAGATCTTCGTAATCTTCGATAGTCCAGAAAATTCCCGACCCAAGGAATTTCCATCGTAATGGATACACAATCTTTTACAAAATGCAGAAGTATACAGGGAAGTGAAACAATGCGCACGGACGTATCGAGCCGATCCTTGGGAAAAAAAACGGAATAATAACTAGAAAAATCGTTACAGAGGAAATTCAACAAAAGTAACGTGGGAATCAATCCCACAAACGCAGAATGGAGAAATCGGCGGCAACCGATGCGTCGTTCGGTGTCTCATCCCTTTCACTACGGCGACACTGGCGAAGGATGTGGGCCAAGGGCCGTTATGCAAAGGGGAACTGCTGAATTCACTGCGACTGAAATGCTTGAGTGGCGGAATGAGAATGCCGCGGGAGTAGCGAGTGGGAGGGCTAATTTGCAAGTCGATTAATGAAGGTAGTTTTTTATTTCAAGGATTGTTGACAGATTTTCGATTTTCTGGGAAGAAAGGAGTGGCACTACAAGGAGACCATTGAAGCACGGCGCAGCTACTTCGTGCAGTAAAAGAGCCGAGCTTACGCAGATCTACTATTTCTGGAAAATCTCTCACGCTGGTGGAATTGAAGATAAGCGGATGGACGGAAGATGATCTCAAAATCAAACTCTCGATGCAGGATGCAGAGACCTCTCAAAAGCTGATAATATCGTCAAAAAGTGTGTATAACTTTCGAGTTCAAATGTCAGGAAATTATAAAATGAAATCAGAGAAAGTAAGGCCAAGTTTACGCTAGCTCCTGAATCGCTGCTTACTCTAACGGAGTAATGATAGCAGTCGCATCCGTTGAGAAAACTTCACAGGACAGAGATCCACTTCAACAAGGCAAAAACTACATTGAATAAATTACGGCTGGATTCCATTAACATTGATCACATTCAAATCACGTGCTTTTTCCCACCGCGTTCAAACGATCTAAAATCTATTAAACGTCCTTCCATATCTATATAGCCTTATTAAGTTGCTGTTGGACCTTTTTAGATGTAAATGAATGAAGTGTGTATCGCAAATTCTGATCAATCATTAGCTAAATGATACGTAGATAGGATGGCCAGCATAAATGCAAGATTTTTCCAGTGCGATCTTTCTCTCGCCACTTTCACCTTTCCCTTATTTAAGTTAAGTGATACCCAAGTGAAATTCCTAAATTCGAAATATTCCGAAATCCATTCCATTGTATGAGCTCAATTTTCAGTAATGTGTTTTTAATAATTTTGGATAATATGAACAACGGCCATATCACAAGTACCAATATATAAGATAAAAAAAACTTTTAGGCATTAGCCTTCGAGAATGAAGAAAATGACATTATTAAAAATTGAAACTGGAAATATTAAATTTTCATTAGAAATTATTTAAAAAGTCGATCCAATACGAGGTCTCTTTCATTCTCAGAGGATTTAGTTCTTGGTCCATCAACCNAGGCCGTAGCACCAAAATTGCTGGAATTGTCTCAATTATTAACATAAAATTACAAACTCAAAAGTGGCCTATACAATACAAAGAATGATAATATCATTATAAAAAATTATTTAACATACTCTGATATCTGCATTAAAGTAATAAAAATTCTATGAAAACCAAGAGACGGAATAGTATCGTTTCAGATGGACAGATGGAAATTTTCTCGTTTGCGACTTGCCTGGACGTGGTCGGCCCGTTTGAAGTTATGTCTTAATAAAATTGTGGCATTGATCGGGATATTATTCGCGCCGTGTACTCAGCGCAGAATTCAAGAAGTGAAATGCGTTTTATGTGCGTGAGATGCCACAGATGCGTCCGCGAAGGCGAAAGGAACAGGTCGAGGTGATCGTGGATGGAAAGTGACGTCACCCATACGTCGAGACGAAAGGCTATTATGTCATCGTAGAAACGCGTGGAGCACTTACGAATGCCAACATCGGGACATTTATTAATTGAAAAGTTGCGATGGGCGAGAAGGTATAAACAAACAACTCGCATACGTAACAGAGAGAGATTCTGCGTCTCAAACATGAATGGAAATTTAGTTCCAAACCGAAGCGCTGAGCGATGACATAATAAAGCAAATGTATGGAAGCTGTAGATTTCAAGGGTTGCTACTACCAAGGCTAACCTAACAATCTTCTTCATTATGTCGCCCTTTTGACCGATTACGCTGTCAAGAAATGAGCGTGGGAGAAATTCTCCGTAATCAAACTTGTTCCGAATAGAACAGAAAGATTTCTCAATATCATCCGAGAAAACCTCGACACTACACGGGTTTAAAAACATTATTATGGATGCGTACGAATCGCAGTATGAAATATAGGGACAAAGTCTAACTTTGGAGACATTATTGGAACATAGGGAAGATGGAGTTAATTGAATATGAAGTGAAAGAATTGGGACCGAAAAGTAAATTAAAAGACGTAAAAACAGAATGGAGAGAAAAGAATAGGCAAATGCGAAGAATAAAAATTTCAATTGTCCAAGAGAATCGATGGAAGGATGATAGTAGGAAGACGAAAAGGAAGGCGGAGATTTTCAGAGAAATTAAAAGATCTCAATAGATAATACTGTCAGCTAGGTTTCCTAAAATAGCAAAATTTCAAAGACAAATATTTGAACTTTCCTATTACAAGTAACGCGATCTACCACTATAACTGGAATGGTTCTACCAAATGCCACTACAAAAATACCAAATCTAACTACAAAAATGAAGCGTAAGGAAAGATTGCAATATATTCCACTACCCCCGAGTTGTTGTATAATACTTCAGTTACTTTAACTAACTGGTTCCCACATAACAGAGTGAGTGGATCAAATTAATAAAAGAAATGAAGATATCTCGTATTTACTTTCCTCCCATAAAATACTCCTTTTCTAAATTATTCATACAGAGCTTAAGTAATTAGAAAACTTGATAATCTGTAACATGCTGAAAATGACAATATTTTACACAAGTTAGAAATGAGACGAAGTAACTCGACAGGGATGAGGTCGTGTATAATTTATTCGTTGAGCATCTAAGAAAGTTCCCCCTATCTATAGGAAATAAGAAGTCTTTCAGATATGAAGAAGGCATAACTAATTAAAACTATTCAAGTATTCCTCTACGAGACAACGGATATCATCTTGGCACGGCATGACCACTTAATTAGCCAATAACATTATCGGAAAGAAATCCCACAGTAAATAAGAATTACAACAAACCCACCTCAGAACTGAAACGAATTCATTGAATATTTAAAACGTATTTTAAAGATACTGTTTGCGTGCCGTTAATAGATAATTCAACAGTCCCGAAGATTGAAGGCTGCGAAATACGGAAATAGTACTAAACGGGGACTTCCAATTAAACGTCGTAATTATAAGAATGTATGAGTTTAGACCGTGATATTTAGGGACTAAAGACTAATTCTTCCAAGTTTTGCACCCTCAAAATACAAACACCGTCCTTCCTCAATGAATTATTTGAAGACGTAATCAAAATACAAAACTCAGCAAAGTCTGCAGTAAAAATATCTTCCCATAGCGTAATGGAATGCCTTACTTGAGACACGCTATTTAAATAATTACAAATCGGTAATATTTCAATAGTGAGTGACAGCAGTCAAAGTAATCTTGATTACAATATATCAGCAGGAAATTACGTAGTTTAGAATTTAAAAAAGGCAACCCTGTTTCGTTTCCCACTGACCCATGCCTCACTCCCACTCACTTACATACATAAAACATCTGCGAGCATTCCGAAGATTAACCCTTGGTATTTACTGATGATATAATTGCCCTGAATCACTGCCTTTTCCCTTGGTACTGATCAATCGTAACAATTCTTGAAAGGCTACGAAACGATTAAAATTACCCGCCTGCCGATTCATTAGCGTTACGAGTGGACAGGTGCTGACCGAAAGGTCTCCTAAACGGACCTCAAAAGATTGGAGAGAGAACATGGGGGACCGGCACTGGAAAGATTGGAAACAGCTGATTAAAAGAGAGATTAAAAATGTGTGCGACCACGTGACAGCACCAGCAGGTAGTTGTCGCGGCGTCTTATTCTCAGTGGACTTGATAAATGAAACTCCTGAGAGAAGAAAGAGATCTGGAATGCACGCTCGCTTTCCTCCCGCCCACGTAAGCCCCCCACACAGACACATATGTACCTATTTATCGAAATACGGCCGAATCTTTGGGCCGGCAATCGAATGGGCCGCCGCCCACCGCAAGCCCACGCTCGTCGGACGAGGACAGGTGGCGCGTACGCCCACCCCGCCGCATAAAATAGACTCCGACATTATAGAACTCGCTCTCCGATGGTGCCCAGGGGGGAAATCACATGGAGACATTCTGTGCAAACTGTTTGCTATCTAATCCAGTCCTTTCAATGCTCGCGACAACCTTCTCTTCATTTGCTGTCCCAATTTTTGCATCGTCCCTCACAAGCTGCGAGGAAAAAAAACAACGCGAGAAGGCGTTACTTCGTGGGAAGCCACATTACGTAAGTGATTAACATGCATGAAATCAGAAATGAAAAACAAGGGAGGCCTTGGTTCCTTTTTAATAACATTATTATAAAAACCAAAATGCTAATATTGTAATAAGAGACGACGTCGATAATAATGTTTCAATAACATTTTTAAATACTTTATAACCTGGTAAATAATTTACATGACGAAATGGGACCTAGAATAAATAATTACCTATTCCACATACGTAATATCGAAATGAGTTGCAGAAGTGTGAACAGCTATAATTATTGTCAAAATTCTCCCCGGAATGAATTCACACCTGCAGAGCTATAGCATGTACGAAGCCGCCACTATATGAAACTTCGAAACAGAAAAAAGAATCAACTTACTTCGCAGAGTTTGAATTTCAGTGCCACTTTTAAGCCTATTGAAGAGAGCGAGTCTAAACATGAGCCTGAAATTTATTAGAGAAACAAAACATCTTAATTCCTTCCCCTTATCATTTCACAGGGATTATTAAATATGTAGGAGAAGGATGAAAGCCAATAATATTGAGAGAAATATTCATCTCTTTACGAATATTCTACATAACGCCAATAAAGTTTGAGATAATAGCAAATTTCATATCTATAACAAACAATACAGAGGTACTTAAGCTAATGAACTGTCAAAGATTAAGCTCCTTTGGTGTTGGATGACCATTCGTCCCGTATTTTGATCCATTGTTCCGCACGTCCCGCATTTTGAATACTGTCATATGTTCAACATAACATCTACCTAATGCTTTCCATAGAATAGGATTTTAACTAACGAGCACGTTCTTCCCAACCCCTCAACCCTTCTTTCCCTTCCCAACAAACTTTTTGCACCCCTCTCCTTACCCCACATTTTTACTTGCGTATATATTCATGAATCGGAAACTTAGCATAGCCTGATGATGCTATCTCGCAAGCGAAACATGCCACAGAAATAAATTCTGCTGTGAAAGTGTACGAGAGGTTTTATTTCCATTATTATGGCCTTCCACGAAGTAACGTCTTCTTATACTGAGAATACACCTACCATGGATTAGTGTTATATTTTTAATTTTAAATTTTACCTCAGTGAAAATTAATGTAAATTTTACCTCAGTGAAAATTAAACGTACATTAGTGTATTACTGTGTCGTTATTGACCCTTCAATTCTAATTCAAAATTGTTAAAATTGTGTTTATTTCTCCCCTCGCAATTTATGCCCGCATTGTTTTCTTGGGGTTTTCATCGTTTTCTTACATAACAGTAATCCTCAGAATGAGTAGGATTAGAAGCTAAGATCTTTCACATGCAGAATCAGGATTGCCTTCTCTGCGGAAAAGAAAAAGTGAAGTGTTATAGAAAAACGCGAGGGTTTCCAAGCGTTCTAGACCTCTCATTTAATGGAACGAATATGACTAAATTGTCGGAAGCCATATCCTAGGGGCAAAAAGAGTGTTTCGGATAAGCTGGTTGAGAAATCCGGTCATCCTTCTTTAGCGGGAAGCTCTTATTTTTCATCAATTTATGTAGTGGGTTAATGCAAGTTTTTTTCGGAAAATTCAATTATGGAGAAGATGATTTTAGCATATTAACGCAGTTAACCCATGTTATTTATACACTGTAGAGGATAATGTGCCACAGATACATTTTGTTTCATTCACTAAAGAAATCCCCGAAATCTATTCGTCCTTGAACGCCGCCCTTCAATTTTCCTTTCATTATCTACCCAGCAAAAGCAGTAAGGGCTGTGCACTTAAGCTCATTTGCGTCAGCAGAGAAAATATTTGCTCAAAACATTGTAACTAAAATCGAGAGTGCCCCTTTCCCTTTCTCTTCTTAAGATTTTCTTTACCGGGAAAGGACTTGGTAGCTAAATTTACAAGTAAGGAAAATTCCATAGAAGTATTAAAGGGAGAACTTTCACTGTTATCAAAAATCCAATTTAATCCACGCGTGGACTGCGAAACACATGCCGTTTTAAAAAACAAAATCGTTGACATTAAACAAAAATTACTTTACTTGTAAACACGAAACAATTGCCATCTTCTTTCACTATTAAATAAGTTTCTATATGTGACCACGGTTAAATAGAAATTTTCGAGTAAATCTTTGAAAACAAATCGAAAAGCTTACTCTATCGGAGCTATTCATAGTTTGATGTGAACTTTTATGCTTCACTAATTTCCACAACGGAAACAGACATGAAAACGTAAAGTAAGGCGCAGGAAAATATAGCCATAAATCTGATAATGAAATATATTTTCAGCCAGACACGACGATGGTAAAACAAAATCACTCTAAATTCTCACTTAAGAGACCCGAAAATACAAAAAAAAATTTGTCCCACTAAACATAGTTAAGCCCATTACAAAAAAGAATTTCCCCTTAGATCATTTTAATATGCATGTTACGCTTAGGAATTCTTTTGAGAGAGCGTATCCGACCAAATTAAACGCTAACTTCGCAGAGCAGTTTCAGGATTCCTATTACGACATTTACTTTATCGGTTTTACATATGCGACGCAGAGTATCTTTTAACGTGCGGATATTGAACGCGTCGCCTTGACACAATTCTTGCTGGCCGCTTGTGGTATAACATTCTAAGATGGAGAGGAAAGATTCGACGTGTTATATACAGAGCATTTACCCTGTCACTTGAGCATCCGGACGTGTTCCTGATAAATAACTCAATGATATATTCAGCATTAATGGCTTCTTATGACAGGATAGGCTATGGGCGATCCGCCTTGAGTGCCGCATTACAGGCGAAGCTCACGAGGAAAAAGTAATGAAGAATGCAATTTGGTATATTCCATCTCGTGTCGTATCCTCAAGATATTAATAAGCTAAAGATTAAAGATATAAAACGTATCTATGGAATGTATGAATGGTATCATTATCATTATCAAATTTTTTTTTTATCCACGGTCTAATTGGTCATTGGGATATATCAATCTTACAAAGATTTCTGACAAAATTCCTGACGGCATTTTCTAACTTCTTATGAACAAATACAACGATCACGAAACATGACTAGATCACATTCAGCTATGAAAAAGTATATTTTTGAGTAAGTGCAGAATCATAAAACTAATAACAACACTATGCACTGCCCCAAAAAAAAAACTTGATGAATTAATTTGGCCAACCGGTTTATCGAGTAACAGAACATACATATGAAACTCTCAATATTTCAAAATGCCATTATTGTTACATTCATTTAAAATTTTTTGAACGTTATTTTTTAAGCACTTTGATATTTTCCTCTGTTAATTTTCTACAGAAACAAATCGCACTAGACAAATTAAACTATGCAAAAAACACCCAAACAATTTGTAAAAATTCCCGATCAGGCATCTAACCCTTCTGAAATCACTAAATCATTCTACATTTAGCGACATGAAATCTAAATAAATGAAAAACAAACCGAAGAAATAGAAAGGTACTTTCCTTGTCCACGCAATTTACGAGAACATACATTTGAAAGTTATTTTCTGTGCGCTAGATTCTGTAGACGGAGTGGAGAAAGGAACAGGAAAGATTTTAATCATGATCCTCTCAATCATTGAGAACGTAAGAACCTGGAAAAACATTTCATTATAATCGAAAGTACTCAGAATTATAGTTTACACTTACTTAGTAATACAAAAATCGTCTGAGCGAAAGTTGTCTCCGTGGATGTGAGTATCCACTCCCACTAATAATCGGGAATTGAATTCGAATGCCCCCGTGTCAATAAAACTACATTCTCGCATATTGATATACATGGAACAGCCATTATTAAATTATCTGACAACAGGCAACAACCTCCGGGAACCAAGTTTCATCTGTCAGGGACCCATTACTTCATAGATTTCAGTATATGATATGAACTTATTTCGACAATCTTGGCCACCTATGAGGTTGATCAATAAAAGGGGAAACATTCTCGAAAACAACGACGCAGAAAACAAGGCATTATCCATGTACTCAATCATGAAAAATCTTGCGAGCATTTCATCAGAAATCGAGGCCAATATTTCCTTCCTCTTTAAAGAATAAGTGCACCCAAAATGGTTTAGGATTCACATCCACTAACTGGAAAGCAGAATTGTACTTAAACATAGTGTATTTGATCCCCGAAAAAACAAAAGGAAAATAATCAAACACGTAACTAGATACAATGTTTGATAAATTTAATATGAAAGAGTTACGATACCTTTGTTTCTTGTTCTAAAAATAGTGGATACCAGAGAGAATGAATAATTTATTTTATTATTAACAATAAGCCCTGTACTGCATGAACATGGCAAGGAGCAAGAAGTAAATATAGCTAAAAACTTACGCTTTTTATTATACTAAGAAAAAGAGAGACCTCGTAGAAAATGTACATATGAACATAAGGACAATAAAGTTCGATCGAGCAACGTAACTAATCGGTTTAAAATGCAGTAAGTCCTGCGGATTGATGCGGAAATTTACTCAGCAAATCGGAGATTTATTCAGCTTTAGAACGGGAATTGTAGAATATCAGAGTTAGGAAATAATTGGTGCATGACCACGTCAAAATATCATATCAAATATAAATAGCGCCAAACATCTCCTAATAAACTATTGCTTCTTGATTCCTTCAAGGAAAGTTGAGTACCATATGCTTCCAATGAAAACGAGCCAACCGAGATTTCCTTAAAATACTGAGTCTCCCTCCATTTCCACTAGAAGAATGAAACTTTCCCTGGAGGAAAGTTCAATGAATCCACTGCGAATAGAAACATTTCAGCCGAATGTTCGCAAATTTCACACACGTACTCGGTAAGTAACAGCATACATTTCTCCCTCAGTACGCAAATTATCCCTCGCGAAAGTGCTTACGTGCAGCGCCACTCGAAATCAACACTGCGCCCCGGAATTTTGTTCATTTTTTGACCGAGATATAGGCTGTGAGTCACGCTCACGGATACGCCCTTTTCATACGCTCCAATCAATTAGCTGATTATCGCAGCATCGAAAGAACCACACGACCACCCTCTTGAAAACGGGGGTCGTAACTGTGGCCGCCTCTAACGATATTCTGCGGCCACTAGCGGTTCGAACATCAATCAAGTCATTGCGGATCGTCTGGGTTCCGAAATTCCGAAATATTTTCAATTTTTGAAACTTGGTTGTTATGTCAATCAATAATCGACAAACCGAAGTTTATAGCCATTCCCTTATGCAATTTGAACATATTTCTCAGAATCGAACGGTAATTTCTGTGATCTATGCTTACTTTAAATTCTGAATGAAAATAACTGTTAAGTCCAAAAAATTATTCCTTTGATATTCCTTTGAGATTTTTCTGTGCAAGTACAACCTTCCACATCTAAAAACCCATATTCTGAAGCAGGCGGTCCTCACGGATAACACGGATAATTTCGGTGAAATATGTACACTCTTATGTAGCTTATACCACGTTTTCATGATTTTTGGACACTTTTGATCAATGAATATTGATAATTTTACTATTATTTGATGAATATTGATGTTTAAAATTCATTTATTCCAGTATATTCCTCTCAAAGACCAATCCAAGTTACGATTAATTTCTACTGATACGCCATTTCCAACAAACAAAAGAATGCAGTATGTCCTGAGCCAGATATAGAAGGTTTGGACACAAGTACAATCAATATTATTTGCATACCACATACAGTTCACAAGCACCCCATGGGGTAGACGCACCCCAATTTGAAGACCGCTGATCTAAAATATCCAACTCCTTAGAGCCGTTCTGTAGCGGAATGGTATCTCAACTTCGGTTTGAGGACCTCAATCCCTGGCGTCTGAGGCTTGTTTCCAAGAGACATGAACGAGAGGACAAAGAAGTAGGTGCGATAGGTTTCAGCTGGGAAGACTCCGGCATGCGCGAGAGCATAACGAGGATTGCGAAGTGAAAGATGGGAAGAGAGGGGAAATGAAGCTGAGGGGCGTATCGCTCGGTGGGGGCACCACAACATTCCCACGAGTGACCTCGATCGCTGCGAGAGGCTAGCGCACTACGCCCACGCATTAAGCATCACAAAAGACGCAGAACGAAACTGACGAAGCGAAGTTGCAAATTGAAAAATCTCGCCTTCAGTGCGAACTGAATCGCGCCGAATAGACGAGAGCAGAAAGAGCGCCGCTGATTTCTGATGTGAAAATTCGTTCGCAGCTGTTCGAATCGATCGAGCTTCCAGCGGAATGCGATCGCTTTCGCGGCTGTATCGAGAGAAGCCTTTCCCTTTCTCTTACACGAATAACTCCGCAGTGAGTGTGCAACCTACGCCCAGGATGCGTTCAGAACTTAGCCTAAGATACGAACACCGCTTTCGCACAATCGAAATTGAGGGAATCGAGTTAAAATAAAATCAATGGTTAGGGTTATTGTTACTTGCAATAACCATGACACAAAATATAAACTACATTCCTGAATTATACTGCGAAAAGAATAATAACATATTTCGTGTCAAAAATAATGGAGAAATTAGAATACCTGACTGCGGAAGTCCCTTCAAATAAGTAACGAAGGCGTGGTGTTTCGCCACGTTTCTACAGCAACTATCATAACCAGAGCCCCAATTTTCCAACTTAAATCGAGTAAAATTTTTAACGCTAGCCCCTGTTAAGCTGGGACTCCAGCTTTTAAGACCGGTGGCCCCCGGGATTAGGTTCATACCACCAGTCCCAGATGACATATAGAGACCTACTTCTTTAGCTTGCGTTGAATATCTTTAAAAAGGTCCCTGCAATACGTTAGCTGGCATAAAAATGCTAGGAAGCAGAGCAAAAAAGCATAATTATTTACGCCAGGAAATGGTACCCGAGGACGTTCAGGAGTTTACTCTTCTTTTGCAAGGCTCACCATTTTGTCCTCCATCAAACGCGTTCGTAAACAGCAAAAAAGATCTGCTGCATCAATTCTACTATCACTGTTTATTTTGATACTCCGTAATCCCATGCAATCCTTGATAATGGGATGCTTTGCAACCGGTTTCCACAGCAAGGTCCTAGAGAATGTAATAAAGTGCTCGTGCCGTAAGACTATAAAATATAGCTAAGGCCTCCGGGAAGCGTTACTGAGTCTTCTAGCTCACCTTTGGATATGTTCCAAGGAAATGTGATCCAAATGGAAATGAAAGTGAATTTTGCTACGCTTTTAAATCGCCTACGGTAAGTTACGGATAGTATTCTCGAAAACGTCTTCGAAGGCGAAAAATGTGTTTTCGAAAATAGGAAGGACGTAAAAAATTCAAATTTGCTTCTAAACTTCAAGGAATAGAATGACTTAGTTCTTTCCCGGCGTATGGAATGTAGATCAACTATTATTCTCAGCATGGCACATTTAGAAAATAAGCCAGGTTTCTAGACTATAAATATAAACTTGTTTACTACCTATTTACAGTAAAGTACGTTAAAAGATTTTTCTCGTTTTAATGAAAATTTTTCGCACTGGCTCGACTTTATTTCGTACAAATATAGCTGAAAAGGTAACTATATCCATATAAAGGTAATATTAGGAATGGTTATTAAAAATCTGAGATCATGAGAAACGACAAGTTTATCGCATTATTACCATCGAAATATTTTGCGTGCTGAGTTTTACATTACGGTTCACCCTAAAATTGCAATCTAGCGAATTTTCCACAAAAGTGGGAAAAGAAACAGCAAATTACTATACAAAAAGCTAAATAGTTTTAGAGTTGCAAATCCAGGTATTGGAGGTAATTCATAATCCTTTTCCTAAATAATTGAAGTCCTCAAAATTGTTTGTCAAGAGGTCTGTTTCACGATTAAAATATCTGCGAATCTTTTAAGGAATAATCGTGTACCACGTCATCTAAATCATACCAGAAATTTTCCAACACGAAGCTTCTTCACGGAATGTATTCGGACAGTATTAGATGAATTTGGAGAAAAAATAGCAAAACATTGGAGTTATCGAATCCTTTGTTGTTAGTAGGGGAGGGGCACGGAGTACTCACCACACAGTTGATGCCATATTTGTGTCCGGGGAACTCTGCGATCTGGGCGCTGGAGAGGTCTCCGGAAGCGACGGCGGCGAGGTCCCAGACGCGCACCGAGGGCAAGTGTCCGCATTCGCCCGTTGCGATGTACCGTCCGTCGGCCGAGAACGAAAGGGCGGTGATGGCCTTCCGAGAGCCATTGAGGATGTGACACTGGCGGTTCTTGCGCGGATTGAACAACACCACCGTGCATCTGAAAGAGGATGAACATCAGTTAACTCATCCATAGCAACATAGAGCAATGTTCACTAATTATAAACATCCCCACTTTCAAGTTACTTTCATATTTCAGCAATATAATTCTCTCTAAAAGGTGTTGGAAATGGTAAATCTCTGGAAATACGATCATTTATGCGACTACGAATCCTCCACTATGATTCGAATTATTAACCCTTCCATTACAGCGGGCTAGCAGGTTACTGATCTTGAAGTTTTTAAATGCTTCATAAGTTCGTTCCATCAAATTCAATCCTTACACGTTAAAGATTGAAATTTATAGCAGTTTCGTTTTTCTAAATAAAGAGGTTACGCAAAGTTAACATTTCCATTTGCAAGGATATAATTCAATATATCATAAAAAGTCTTCAAAAACAATTTTATGCGCAAATATTGAAAAGGATCGTTAAATTTTGATGAACAAAAATGTATAATTTTTATTGTCTATCCAATGAATAAAATCACAGAGCTTAAGTAATTTTCGCGGAAGGTTTCTTTCAAATTAAAATGAATCTTTATCGCGAAAATCGATCTTTATTAAGAACGATTCTAGATACTGTGACGCAAGGATTCACTTTACATTGGATATACGTGGCATATCCATTTATCTGACATACTACAGCCACCCAGGTACTTACCTTTGTAAAACTTTGCTGAAATGATTATTCTTAAACACTTCTATAGCTATTTCCTAATAGTAATATTGTTAAAATTGCTTCAATAGCTCATTTCGCTTCCGTGAGACACTACCGGATATTGAATTCGAGACCGCTTTCATCAAAGGCGAACGCGCTACCTATTTGGCTATCTGGTAACCCCTAAAACTATTTCCTTTTGTTTGTACCTAGGGTAAGGCTAAAGTCTCGCAAGCACCTTCGGAGACGAAATTAAAAAAAAAACCCTACTTTCGTTCTTCGAGGTTCCTAAATGAATTTCCTGTTTCCAAATTTACCAACCAAAATGCTTTCAGTGAACATTTCGCAGGTGTATATTTTCCCTCAAGAACTTTCTTGTACGATTGCATTCAGTAAACCGCTTATCCTTATGAAAAAGAAGACAGTACTATCTGATTAGGCCATCGTGGAAGACTATTTGACTGCATTCATCATTCTTTAACAATTTCTTCAAAGAGCGATTTATAATAAGTTCCTATTTTATTATTTCCTACGTTTATCATAAAACAAACGCAACGCTCCGTAAACTAAGCAAGCGGAACTGCAGGGCTACTTCTCTTATTCCAGAATGATATCCTCTCCGTGAGGGCAAAATATATCGCAACAATACTCGGAATGAGGCCGAACATCGTGCCTGACAAGCACTACGAAACGTTTGAAGCACATTTTTATGGAAGATTAAGCAGGTTAATAAGTTTAATTGTTCGGCGAGCCATTTCCGCAGAGCTGAGATTCCCACGTCCTTTGTCCATGGCAAATTGAGCGCAAGGTGTGAGATAGACTGAAATATGCCTCTGAAAATTTTTTACCCCAGCAAACGCTTGATGCAGTCCTTAAAGTTTCGATGTTTGAAGGTTATCGTACGAGCGCCTTTCGCTGAGAATCATAAAAGTCAACTCGGAGCCGCTGATAGCTCATTATAAGGTCGTTAATTAGCAGATTCTCATAGTGACCTGAAGTAGCTACGGATCCTTACCATAAATAACAGCTTTGTACATTATTCTTGGATTCGAAATATGATCTACTAATCAGAAATCAAGAAATATTTCTTAAGTGCCCTAATCACTATTATAATAATTGATAATCGTCTAATTACTGAATTGGCGGTCGTTCTGTCTCATAGCAGGCGAGTCAGTTATTTAGAAGTCATCAAAATGCTTCAAACTATCGTTCCTCATCGATCAAACTTTGCTTCCTCACATATTAAAAATAAAATGTTTAGTTCGGCAACCTCCTGAAGATGTTGAGGATAAGCATGGACATCGTGTGCTACGTGTGAAAATGATTAACTCTTGCAGAGCGATACAAATTTCTCCTGCTATTCCAAATACCACATACACTATGAACTTAATAATTGAAATTTAAAGAACCCAAACTCGGTTTTTTTTATTTTAAAGCACCGTCATCATCCGCAGTTACTTAAGAAAGAGAGATCACTCCTTTGAAAGTATTTCAAATCTACAATAAAAGGAAAATGGAGGGAAGTTAAAGTATTCGCAGCACTCTTTGAGTTGAGTAAATTATGAAATCATTAAACCGTTTATCGAGAAAATACATTAGCAGCCAAAGTTGACCGCCAAGCGTGGTAACGGTAATGGAGAACTGAAAGTTGTTGAAGAGGTATACTTTACATAAAGCCATACTATTTTGCTTTGTTTGTAGGCTTCAAAAGCCAAAGGAATTCTTTGCAAATTAACTATCGCGTCAGGTAACAGAAGCCGTTTTTTGCACTAATAATGTCTTAAATACCATCGCAGAATCAATGGAAATAAGAATTTCTTAAGTTTCGTTTTAAAGAGTAATAATAACATCGTCTTTATTGTAAATTTCGACTTACAAATCCTATCTTAAATTTAACCTGAACACACACAAACACCATTGCCCTAACTAAGATTAGATCCTGGGACCTCAGCGTCGCTAGCCCTTACTCTGATACGCTAATCCCCACTCCATTGATGATCATCCCCATCTCACTTTTCCAAAGCATAATCACGGAATTCCAGCCTGTTAAATTAACGCAATGTAATTACTTTATACTTTACTTAAAGAAAGTACCATCAAGAATAAATAAAAATTAAATACATAAATAAAAGAGATAAACTGATTTTAGCACCCGATTAATTTAAATGAAGCCTTGATTTATGTAACACTAAAATAACTTGTTATTTTCTCTTTTCATCGCAGTTATCATATCACATCAAGCAATCCTTCGGTTTTAATTTTTGAAACAGATGTACCGGAGATGCTCTACGCCGAAATGCTATCGTAGTTAGGTTAATCTCATAGCCGTCGACTATCGAAGAAATCTGCCCTTTCTATGACATTGACAAAAGGAGGAAATACTCACCCCGCTGGATACGCGACGACTTCAGAGGTTGGATCGCAGTCCAGAGCAGCATTGCTGGACACGGTCAATCCAAGTACCCGCTCTAGCTTGACCTGAGGAGAAGAATGGCATAGAATTAATTTTTTTTTAATCTACCGAATGACAATAATTGATTAAAATCGATAGCTTTACAATATGCATAGGCGATTAAAATAACGACGTTAAATCGCTGACGTAATAGAGATGCTGTCGATAAAATGAATAAAAGGAATGTGGATTTTTCGAAGCGAATCTAAATGTACAAACATAGGGATTCATACTGGGGGATGTTGATGATCTTCTGCAACCTGAGGGGTTTGGAATGAAAGCCACGTTACTGTAAAAGAGATTGTGAGAACATCCATATCTACATAAATATCCTGAAAGCCGCCTTTCGGCGTGGGGCAGGGGTATCTGAATTATGGCAGAGTACCTGAACTATGCCTATATTTTAGAGTGGAAAGAGCTTCTGACAGCGTTAACTATAGAATGATACAAATGAGAAAAAAGGTGCTTTACTCAAAATTAGCAATAGCTTCGAATGTTTATTTTCACTTATTTACGAAGATTACTTCAGATAAATACATAAGATAAGAATACGATGGAATGATATAATATTAGTCAAGATCCGGTCGCAACTGGCATCCAAATATTCGCGAGGGTAACTCTTCCAAGTAAAACGATCCCACGTTTAATTTCCAAAGGCGTCAGACTTGTCTCTCCTGGACTAACACCTTGACAAATTTATGGAACTGCCTGATTGAAATGTTAGCGAATCCAATTAGAGATAGCGTTGGTGTCGGTATGACAACATGTGTCCAGCTGTTAAAGCAGAATGGCTACACGGTGTTAGCTGTCAGGAACAAGTGGTTTAACCTCCAACGCGCTGCTGGGTCACAGATTTACCCAATTTGTCGTACCGTCTCAGCTCCAGTAATTAATTTATCAAAAAAAATTCAGAAAAACTAAAAACTGAACAACGTCGAAAAATCCGAGAAAATGAGAGCTATATTGATTATTTCTACAAAGTTAAGAGGTAGTAATGAACCGTTTGTGATGCCAGAGCTAAAATGAAAATGTAACCATGGTTTAATTAGCGTAAATGGGTATTTTAAAGTTTCCAATGTGGAGTTTTCCCCATAAAGATGACTTTCTACGGAATTATTCCGATCCTGGGGAATCTACTTATTTCCCAAAATCACCTATTGTCTAAAAAAACTTTCCTACACGTGCCTCTCCTTGGTTACCACTTTCTCTAAAATGCATCTCTGTCCATATAACCTCTTCTCAAATCATTTAGTTTCCAGTTCACAACTTTTTCTTTTCGTTCTATTCTCTTTTCTAGTCTCTTAAGTTTTTTATGTGGATTCTCTATCATTATAAAGGCTATCGGCTGAGGGTTCAGCATTACCCTCGACGTCTTTCAAACTTTCTAGCATTAAACAAACATCCTTCATATCATTCATGTGGTGCAAATAACAATAGCCTTCGGAAGAACTTAACAAGTTTATTCCTTAGACGTTCATTATATAAAGTTCCTTAGTGAGATAATAATTTTCAATACGGCTGGATTTACTTTTCAAGGGCTTTTCATAATCTTCGATGACCGTTTATGGCAAGTGTTAATTGTAATGACCGAGTAACTGAGCAAGCAACTATTCAAAAATTTAAGCAACACAATAAAATTAAAGTCTAAAAACTGGCATGCAACTCAGCTTATATTTCTCCATAAATTTCACAACAAAGGATAATCCGTCATACTACATTTCATCAAAAGAGGTTTTCCGGAATCTGGGGTATATATACGGGGATATAAAAACTTTCCATTAAAATCTGTATAGCATTTCTCCCACATAAAAAAGTTATAGAAAGCATTACGGATGTCTTTGAACTAATCAAGGATTTTCGGTGACATTTAAATCAATAACTTTTCATATCAAAGAGAAAAGTAGAATCACTTATTTTAGGCTAAGAATAATACGTTTTATATTAACAAATACTAACAGAATAGCAAAATTTTAATATTAAAAAATTATTAACAATGAATCTTTGCCTCAAATTACGCTTTATGAGTAACAATTACGAATATGTTGAGAAAATATTCGCTTGTTTGCACACTTCTGAGAAATCTGTATCACCAAAGCTATGTAATACACGATCATAAGAGGATATCGGTTAGATATTGAAGTACAATATTTTTGGTTATAAGATAAAACTTGATATGCGTTTTATGCATCCAAATCCTTAAACAAAAACTTTATTTATCAAATATACGAATTTTTAGATTCTTTTATAGCCAAGAATTTTATAGCAACCTATTCTAAAAGTTAGCAAATCAATTTACCCTTTCTTCAAACATATATCAATAAGTTTTGTTAATTTTTTTCATTAAAATTTCTTATATGGCATTTTCCCTTAATATCCTCGTCTTAAACACAGGTGCACATTATAGACCGAAAAATACGGTATAAGTAATATAGCGTTTGATATAGCCATCAAGTAAGACATGAATTTATTCAAGCAAATATTCAACGAAATTCTCTGGATTCAAAGCTATAAATTACAACAACTGCGAAAGGATTAATTTGTCGCATCCACGTGTTTCTCTGATTTATACAGGAAGGAAATATATTCAAGGAGCAGTACTGAACGTCTATTTTGGGCTCGCGCAACATGTTGTGAGCAATAAATTTATGCCTCTTGACAAGGAGAAAGTAACAGTTGCAAAATTTGACTTGTTTCCCGTTAATTTCCTAAAGGAATACTTTCGGTGAATATAATTGTATGCAGAATTTCCGGATGAGATCTCGTTTCAAAGATCAATTTACAGAGTCCGAGGTAAAGAAACGTGGGACGTCGGCGCATGGGAGCGGATGCAGAGAGAAACGCGCAATTCAACTTTCACTATTTAATTCCCTGCCAAAGTCTATTCAGATCGAAGATGTTGCTTGCATAACTCCAAGGAAATACTTTAGGGCTTCCATTCTTCTTCGCATCAGTTCGAGGAATCGAGGCAATCTTGGCACATTATCAACAGAATCAGTGAGAAGAAAACTTTAGTGCTGGATAATAATCAGCAATGATGGGCCCCAACGATGGCAGGATTCTGAGGAGAGAGACTCCATAAACCATCTAAATGTATTTAGAAAGGCTCTATGCATGCCGTCGCCTAGTTCCAAAAGTTTGTCGAGCATATTTTTCTGATGATATATCCTTTGGAGAAGAAATCCGTTGAACCTTTCTAAAAAGGTTTTGATGGTTGTTGAGTTTCTCTTTCTACTGGATGGTAATATTTTTCGTGGTTCTTTCACCCCAATTTTTGTGAGACTGATTTTTCTACGACTTAAATCCTTCCTCCATCAACCTTCAATACCGGAGATTATTTAAAATTAACCACATCTTTTGTTTCCATAAGTTACCTTAAGCATTTATCAATGCTATTACGGTTGTTAAGTGAAAAGAAGTCTACTCAAGCCTAACCTCGCCTTTTAACTGCTAGTCCAATAATGCTAACAAATCTGAATTTCCACAATCAAACAAAATCTTCTACCATAAAAACCATAGCAAACTTTAAAGGTCGGCTTTCTCACAGCATTCAAAATTAATACGAAGCAAACAATTGCAATAATTAGCACACTGGGTAAAACTAATTAAAGTCTAATTAACGTCCGTAAAACGAAGTCTTCAACTAATCGCATAACGGTATGGACAAAATATAGCGGAAAATAGGTGAATTTCTATTGACTGCAGATTAACATTACAGACAACATTAACGCCACTTGATACGAGAAATTTTTTTATGAATTCAAAAATAATTAGTTGAAAAGGTAAAGGAATTATGTCTAGACGAATATAGAATAGATTTAGCCCGTTCAAAGGTACGCTCTGATTCACGAAGACAACATTTTATCATTTAAGTTCATGAATAATATTTTCCGTCGAATGAGATGAAATAAAGACATGAGCTGGTTGAAATCTAATGAATTTTATGCTTTCATTTAAGTGATCAGCAAACTTTACCTGTCAATTGTAATAAACCCCTAAAATTTTGGTCCGATATCAAATAAAATTTATGGCAAGAACTTCAAGGAAATGATTTCGATGAAATCCAAGTTAAACCCATAGACAAGTCAAGAAACTTAACGTGAAAAGAAAGTCAAAAGTAGAGGCACATAAAAATGGTCCATCTAGGGATAGTTCTTTTGAATGGGTAAATTCTGAAGTTAGATGCACCTCCAAATGAATTCTTCCGATACATCAATTCACTTCATTCTCCAAATACATTTCCTCCTCTGAAATCCACGAAATGCAACGTCTTGGTATTTCTGTAGACTTGGCGGATGGCGACCTCAACGCAGTTCCGCCGCTAGTCTACAAAGCGTCCCCAATAAGGCAAGAGTATTGCCCAGTAACTCAATTCCACTCAGAAAAGGATGGAAAGGTCGCGGTGGGAAAAAAGCGGAAGAAAACCTTCGACCGAAAAAGGCAGTCGAAGGAAAGGGCGAAAGTGCAAAATAGGAAAATGGACTTGAGCGAAATTAGCATTTGCAGAGGAAAACAATGATCGGAAGGGAACTGAGACACGTTTCCGCGGGAGTTTCGTACTCTTCCGGAAAGAAACACGACTTTGTTCTTCCTCTTCCAGGGTACTACATGCGAATGAATATCTGTTATCTGACCTTCATTTCCAATTCTTTCCTCCGAATCCAAAATCTTATTTTTTTCTTAGAACGAAGGAAACCTGTTATGGGGAGGATATCCATTGTTCATTCCTTCAGTTAAGGAACCAAGAAATAGGTACCATATAATTCGATGATATCAATTACATTTATAAGATTAATTAATTTATAATAAATAATAACAGAAGTCGTTCAATGTCGAAATTGTACTCTCAGTATTTCAATTTCATGAAATTTACTTTGGCTGCCACCGGGGTGAAACAGTGATTTCCACACTCATAATTTAACAAATAAACTTCATAATACAGGATAAATGACTACGATTTGCCAGCAGCTTTATTTAGGAACATCTTTAGTTACTATTGGCCGAAAAATCTGCCTTGCCTCCCGTAGGCTATCATACTGACAACCTGATCAACTATTTGCAAAATCGATCAATTTTAATTATAAAAATGAAGCAGTACAAATATCAATCAATTCAGATGTTTCTAAAGGTCATTCCCCTCACTTAAAAATGTACACCATCTTTTCATTTTTCTCACTATTATTTCTTTTTTCAGTTATTTTCGAAATTCATTTATTACCCGTTTAAATTTCCAAAACATGGAAACTCAAAGTACCACGACAGATCATTCTGCTTGCTTTCACTTATGATAATGCATCTATATACGAGGAAGAGCATTATATAGCGGATGTATTTTCAATGCAGTCGATTTTCCCACACAAAGTTCCTCGCCTTGTATGGGGTTCGATGCGAAATTGTAATGAACAGAATTCCTGTGCACCAGGATCTTCATTACCACTCACACGCGAGAAATCAGATGATTTGACATTCAATTTCAAAATTTCTCATCGAATATTTTGGGTATTTAAAACTATTATTTTCACCGACAACGATTCCGCAGTGCCTTTCCGTGAACTTAACTCAAATAAACGGAACTCAAAAAGCAAAACTCGAAAAACGACTTTTTGAAATTCTGCAAAAATAGGAGAAATCTAAAAATACTGAATTATTCGTTGCATTTCCTAACATATAAAAAACCATGGATTTCCGTAGAAAAATTTCGTGGAAACTGTTACTGGACTATTCAACGGGAGCNACATTCGGCTAAAGGCGCTCCGTCGCACCGAGCTGAAAATGCGTTTCAGTGGATGCGTTCGCCTAGCTCGGAGGTGGGGTAGGGGGACCGGGAACTTTCCGTGGACGGGAATGGAGTTGGTAAGGTGTGCACTAAGGTCGGTAAAAGAGTAAATAATGTTTTCATTAGGCGTCGAGTTGATAGTCGGAAGCCGTTTTGGAAAGTAATTTAGGTTAGGAGAAGCAGAATTAATGAAAATGAAAGTAATGTATTTATTCATCGCGGCGAAGGAAGTAGGCAAGTGAATGGCGGCCTCTTGAAATGAGTTGTAAAGTTAAGATCGTACTTCACAGGATCATTTCTGTAGTACGCATCGCGCCACAATTGAACAATTGTAGTGCAAATAAATAAATATTTAAACACAGGTGCACATTATAGACTGAAAAATACGGTATGAGTAATATAGCGTTTGATATAGCCATCAAGTAAGACATGAATTTATTCAAGCAAATATTCAACGAAATTCTCTGGATTCAAAGCTATAAATTACAACAACTGCGAAAGGATTAATTTGTCGCATCCACGTGTTTCTCTGATTTATACAGGAAGGAAATATATTCAAGGAGCAGTACTGAACGTCTATTTTGGGCTCGCGCAACATGTTGTGAGCAATAAATTTATGCCTCTTGACAAGGAGAAAGTAACAGTTGCAAAATTTGACTTGTTTCCCGTTAATTTCCTAAAGGAATACTTTCGGTGAATATAATTGTATGCAGAATTTCCGGATGAGATCTCGTTTCAAAGATCAATTTACAGAGTCCGAGGTAAAGAAACGTGGGACGTCGGCGCATGGGAGCGGATGCAGAGAGAAACGCGCAATTCAACTTTCACTATTTAATTCCCTGCCAAAGTCTATTCAGATCGAAGATGTTGCTTGCATAACTCCAAGGAAATACTTTAGGGCTTCCATTCTTCTTCGCATCAGTTCGAGGAATCGAGGCAATCTTGGCACATTATCAACAGAATCAGTGAGAAGAAAACTTTAGTGCTGGATAATAATCAGCAATGATGGGCCCCAACGATGGCAGGATTCTGAGGAGAGAGACTCCATAAACCATCTAAATGTATTTAGAAAGGCTCTATGCATGCCGTCGCCTAGTTCCAAAAGTTTGTCGAGCATATTTTTCTGATGATATATCCTTTGGAGAAGAAATCCGTTGAGCCTTTCTAAAAAGGTTTTGATGGTTGTTGAGTTTCTCTTTCTACTGGATGGTAATATTTTTCGTGGTTCTTTCACCCCAATTTTTGTGAGACTGATTTTTCTACGACTTAAATCCTTCCTCCATCAACCTTCAATACCGGAGATTATTTAAAATTAACCACATCTTTTGTTTCCATAAGTTACCTTAAGCATTTATCAATGCTATTACGGTTGTTAAGTGAAAAGAAGTCTACTCAAGCCTAACCTCGCCTTTTAACTGCTAGTCCAATAATGCTAACAAATCTGAATTTCCACAATCAAACAAAATCTTCTACCATAAAAACCATAGCAAACTTTAAAGGTCGGCTTTCTCACAGCATTCAAAATTAATACGAAGCAAACAATTGCAATAATTAGCACACTGGGTAAAACTAATTAAAGTCTAATTAACGTCCGTAAAACGAAGTCTTCAACTAATCGCATAACGGTATGGACAAAATATAGCGGAAAATAGGTGAATTTCTATTGACTGCAGATTAACATTACAGACAACATAAACGCCACTTGATACGAGAAATTTTTTTATGAATTCAAAAATAATTAGTTGAAAAGGTAAAGGAATTATGTCTAGACGAATATAGAATAGATTTAGCCCGTTCAAAGGTACGCTCTGATTCACGAAGACAACATTTTATCATTTAAGTTCATGAATAATATTTTCCGTCGAATGAGATGAAATAAAGACATGAGCTGGTTGAAATCTAATGAATTTTATGCTTTCATTTAAGTGATCAGCAAACTTTACCTGTCAATTGTAATAAACCCCTAAAATTTTGGTCCGATATCAAATAAAATTTATGGCAAGAACTTCAAGGAAATGATTTCGATGAAATCCAAGTTAAACCCATAGACAAGTCAAGAAACTTAACGTGAAAAGAAAGTCAAAAGTAGAGGCACATAAAAATGGTCCATCTAGGGATAGTTCTTTTGAATGGGTAAATTCTGAAGTTAGATGCACCTCCAAATGAATTCTTCCGATACATCAATTCACTTCATTCTCCAAATACATTTCCTCCTCTGAAATCCACGAAATGCAACGTCTTGGTATTTCTGTAGACTTGGCGGATGGCGACCTCAACGCAGTTCCGCCGCTAGTCTACAAAGCGTCCCCAATAAGGCAAGAGTATTGCCCAGTAACTCAATTCCACTCAGAAAAGGATGGAAAGGTCGCGGTGGGAAAAAAGCGGAAGAAAACCTTCGACCGAAAAAGGCAGTCGAAGGAAAGGGCGAAAGTGCAAAATAGGAAAATGGACTTGAGCGAAATTAGCATTTGCAGAGGAAAACAATGATCGGAAGGGAACTGAGACACGTTTCCGCGGGAGTTTCGTACTCTTCCGGAAAGAAACACGACTTTGTTCTTCCTCTTCCAGGGTACTACATGCGAATGAATATCTGTTATCTGACCTTCATTTCCAATTCTTTCCTCCGAATCCAAAATCTTATTTTTTTCTTAGAACGAAGGAAACCTGTTATGGGGAGGATATCCATTGTTCATTCCTTCAGTTAAGGAACCAAGAAATAGGTACCATATAATTCGATGATATCAATTACATTTATAAGATTAGTTAATTTATAATAAATAATAACAGAAGTCGTTCAATGTCGAAATTGTACTCTCAGTATTTCAATTTCATGAAATTTACTTTGGCTGCCACCGGGGTGAAACAGTGATTTCCACACTCATAATTTAACAAATAAACTTCATAATACAGGATAAATGACTACGATTTGCCAGCAGCTTTATTTAGGAACATCTTTAGTTACTATTGGCCGAAAAATCTGCCTTGCCTCCCGTAGGCTATCATACTGACAACCTGATCAACTATTTGCAAAATCGATCAATTTTAATTATAAAAATGAAGCACTACAAATATCAATCAATTCAGATGTTTCTAAAGGTCATTCCCCTCACTTAAAAATGTACACCATCTTTTCATTTTTCTCACTATTATTTCTTTTTTCAGTTATTTTCGAAATTCATTTATTACCCGTTTAAATTTCCAAAACATGGAAACTCAAAGTACCACGACAGATCATTCTGCTTGCTTTCACTTATGATAATGCATCTATATACGAGGAAGAGCATTATATAGCGGATGTATTTTCAATGCAGTCGATTTTCCCACACAAAGTTCCTCGCCTTGTATGGGGTTCGATGCGAAATTGTAATGAACAGAATTCCTGTGCACCAGGATCTTCATTACCACTCACACGCGAGAAATCAGATGATTTGACATTCAATTTCAAAATTTCTCATCGAATATTTTGGGTATTTAAAACTATTATTTTCACCGACAACGATTCCGCAGTGCCTTTCCGTGAACTTAACTCAAATAAACGGAACTCAAAAAGCAAAACTCGAAAAACGACTTTTTGAAATTCTGCAAAAATAGGAGAAATCTAAAAATACTGAATTATTCGTTGCATTTCCTAACATATAAAAAACCATGGATTTCCGTAGAAAAATTTCGTGGAAACTGTTACTGGACTATTCAACGGGAGCTATCTGCAATTCAATCTATCGCCGATTTCAAAAATGTGGCACAGATGCAATGCGTTTACGATAAAAGGTTCCGGGAGGAACAGTTGCTTAACTGCACGAATTGAGGTTGTTCGCTCCATGTGGGAAGAGAGCCACGATCTTAATGGAAACTAAGCGACGAACAACGGATGATTCTCACAGAAACGCCTTCCACACGATATGACACGCTTTTCAGCTAATTTATCCATTACCCGTATATTACTCCACATTCTCTTATCTGAGTACCGCTAACGCTCCCTCCGAGTTCTCAACTGTAAACGTAAATGCAGGTAGAATAATTGAACAATAAATTGGAATGAAAACTCTGTTGATATATTTTCCTCCGAGTACTTATTGTTAACCTTGTTCCGAGATATGTTTAACTGTAAGTAAACACAGACGGGATTTTTCTGATTTACAAAGGTAAATATTTTCAAATTTTCACTCATTGATATGACGGCAAACATGTTCAACATATCATTTAGCTACACAACGTTTTAAAATATACGACTCAAGTTTCCGGTATGGAAAGGCACTGTCTGGATTGAAAAAAAAGTCTGCAAGATGGAGAAATATAGAATATATATTTGTTATTTATGCATCCAAATCCTTAAACAAAAACTTTATTTATCAAATATACGAATTTTTAGATTCTTTTATAGCCAAGAATTTTATAGCAACCTATTCTAAAAGTTAGCAAATCAATTTACCCTTTCTTCAAACATATATCAATAAGTTTTGTTAATTTTTTTCATTAAAATTTCTTATATGGCATTTTCCCTTAATATCCTCGTCTTAAGATCGTACTTCACAGGATCATTTCTGTAGTACGCATCGCGCCAACGTTCCGCAGATAATGTATACCTTATTCTCGCCAATTTCTGATTTGTGTGTAGTCTTCCTGCAGTTCGATTTGTCTGTTGTAAAGTTAAGATCGTACTTCACAGGATCATTTCTGTAGTACGCATCGCGCCACAATTGAACAATTGTAGTGCAAATAAATAAATATTTAAACACAGGTGCACATTATAGACCGAAAAATACGGTATAAGTAATATAGCGTTTGATATAGCCATCAAGTAAGACATGAATTTATTCAAGCAAATATTCAACGAAATTCTCTGGATTCAAAGCTATAAATTACAACAACTGCGAAAGGATTAATTTGTCGCATCCACGTGTTTCTCTGATTTATACAGGAAGGAAATATATTCAAGGAGCAGTACTGAACGTCTATTTTGGGCTCGCGCAACATGTTGTGAGCAATAAATTTATGCCTCTTGACAAGGAGAAAGTAACAGTTGCAAAATTTGACTTGTTTCCCGTTAATTTCCTAAAGGAATACTTTCGGTGAATATAATTGTATGCAGAATTTCCGGATGAGATCTCGTTTCAAAGATCAATTTACAGAGTCCGAGGTAAAGAAACGTGGGACGTCGGCGCATGGGAGCGGATGCAGAGAGAAACGCGCAATTCAACTTTCACTATTTAATTCCCTGCCAAAGTCTATTCAGATCGAAGATGTTGCTTGCATAACTCCAAGGAAATACTTTAGGGCTTCCATTCTTCTTCGCATCAGTTCGAGGAATCGAGGCAATCTTGGCACATTATCAACAGAATCAGTGAGAAGAAAACTTTAGTGCTGGATAATAATCAGCAATGATGGGCCCCAACGATGGCAGGATTCTGAGGAGAGAGACTCCATAAACCATCTAAATGTATTTAGAAAGGCTCTATGCATGCCGTCGCCTAGTTCCAAAAGTTTGTCGAGCATATTTTTCTGATGATATATCCTTTGGAGAAGAAATCCGTTGAACCTTTCTAAAAAGGTTTTGATGGTTGTTGAGTTTCTCTTTCTACTGGATGGTAATATTTTTCGTGGTTCTTTCACCCCAATTTTTGTGAGACTGATTTTTCTACGACTTAAATCCTTCCTCCATCAACCTTCAATACCGGAGATTATTTAAAATTAACCACATCTTTTGTTTCCATAAGTTACCTTAAGCATTTATCAATGCTATTACGGTTGTTAAGTGAAAAGAAGTCTACTCAAGCCTAACCTCGCCTTTTAACTGCTAGTCCAATAATGCTAACAAATCTGAATTTCCACAATCAAACAAAATCTTCTACCATAAAAACCATAGCAAACTTTAAAGGTCGGCTTTCTCACAGCATTCAAAATTAATACGAAGCAAACAATTGCAATAATTAGCACACTGGGTAAAACTAATTAAAGTCTAATTAACGTCCGTAAAACGAAGTCTTCAACTAATCGCATAACGGTATGGACAAAATATAGCGGAAAATAGGTGAATTTCTATTGACTGCAGATTAACATTACAGACAACATTAACGCCACTTGATACGAGAAATTTTTTTATGAATTCAAAAATAATTAGTTGAAAAGGTAAAGGAATTATGTCTAGACGAATATAGAATAGATTTAGCCCGTTCAAAGGTACGCTCTGATTCACGAAGACAACATTTTATCATTTAAGTTCATGAATAATATTTTCCGTCGAATGAGATGAAATAAAGACATGAGCTGGTTGAAATCTAATGAATTTTATGCTTTCATTTAAGTGATCAGCAAACTTTACCTGTCAATTGTAATAAACCCCTAAAATTTTGGTCCGATATCAAATAAAATTTATGGCAAGAACTTCAAGGAAATGATTTCGATGAAATCCAAGTTAAACCCATAGACAAGTCAAGAAACTTAACGTGAAAAGAAAGTCAAAAGTAGAGGCACATAAAAATGGTCCATCTAGGGATAGTTCTTTTGAATGGGTAAATTCTGAAGTTAGATGCACCTCCAAATGAATTCTTCCGATACATCAATTCACTTCATTCTCCAAATACATTTTCTCCTCTGAAATCCACGAAATGCAACGTCTTGGTATTTCTGTAGACTTGGCGGATGGCGACCTCAACGCAGTTCCGCCGCTAGTCTACAAAGCGTCCCCAATAAGGCAAGAGTATTGCCCAGTAACTCAATTCCACTCAGAAAAGGATGGAAAGGTCGCGGTGGGAAAAAAGCGGAAGAAAACCTTCGACCGAAAAAGGCAGTCGAAGGAAAGGGCGAAAGTGCAAAATAGGAAAATGGACTTGAGCGAAATTAGCATTTGCAGAGGAAAACAATGATCGGAAGGGAACTGAGACACGTTTCCGCGGGAGTTTCGTACTCTTCCGGAAAGAAACACGACTTTGTTCTTCCTCTTCCAGGGTACTACATGCGAATGAATATCTGTTATCTGACCTTCATTTCCAATTCTTTCCTCCGAATCCAAAATCTTATTTTTTTCTTAGAACGAAGGAAACCTGTTATGGGGAGGATATCCATTGTTCATTCCTTCAGTTAAGGAACCAAGAAATAGGTACCATATAATTCGATGATATCAATTACATTTATAAGATTAGTTAATTTATAATAAATAATAACAGAAGTCGTTCAATGTCGAAATTGTACTCTCAGTATTTCAATTTCATGAAATTTACTTTGGCTGCCACCGGGGTGAAACAGTGATTCCCACACTCATAATTTAACAAATAAACTTCATAATACAGGATAAATGACTACGATTTGCCAGCAGCTTTATTTAGGAACATCTTTAGTTACTATTGGCCGAAAAATCTGCCTTGCCTCCCGTAGGCTATCATACTGACAACCTGATCAACTATTTGCAAAATCGATCAATTTTAATTATAAAAATGAAGCACTACAAATATCAATCAATTCAGATGTTTCTAAAGGTCATTCCCCTCACTTAAAAATGTACACCATCTTTTCATTTTTCTCACTATTATTTCTTTTTTCAGTTATTTTCGAAATTCATTTATTACCCGTTTAAATTTCCAAAACATGGAAACTCAAAGTACCACGACAGATCATTCTGCTTGCTTTCACTTATGATAATGCATCTATATACGAGGAAGAGCATTATATAGCGGATGTATTTTCAATGCAGTCGATTTTCCCACACAAAGTTCCTCGCCTTGTATGGGGTTCGATGCGAAATTGTAATGAACAGAATTCCTGTGCACCAGGATCTTCATTACCACTCACACGCGAGAAATCAGATGATTTGACATTCAATTTCAAAATTTCTCATCGA
This sequence comes from Ladona fulva, assembly GCA_000376725.2. NCBI lineage: Eukaryota > Metazoa > Arthropoda > Insecta > Odonata > Libellulidae > Ladona > Ladona fulva. Next base: position 177,173 of record KZ308443.1, read on the forward strand.
ATATTTTGGGTATTTAAAACTATTATTTTCACCGACAACGATTCCGCAGTGCCTTTCCGTGAACTTAACTCAAATAAACGGAACTCAAAAAGCAAAACTCGAAAAACGACTTTTTGAAATTCTGCAAAAATAGGAGAAATCTAAAAATACTGAATTATTCGTTGCATTTCCTAACATATAAAAAACCATGGATTTCCGTAGAAAAATTTCGTGGAAACTGTTACTGGACTATTCAACGGGAGCTATCTGCAATTCAATCTATCGCCGATTTCAAAAATGTGGCACAGATGCAATGCGTTTACGATAAAAGGTTCCGGGAGGAACAGTTGCTTAACTGCACGAATTGAGGTTGTTCGCTCCATGTGGGAAGAGAGCCACGATCTTAATGGAAACTAAGCGACGAACAACGGATGATTCTCACAGAAACGCCTTCCACACGATATGACACGCTTTTCAGCTAATTTATCCATTACCCGTATATTACTCCACATTCTCTTATCTGAGTACCGCTAACGCTCCCTCCGAGTTCTCAACTGTAAACGTAAATGCAGGTAGAATAATTGAACAATAAATTGGAATGAAAACTCTGTTGATATATTTTCCTCCGAGTACTTATTGTTAACCTTGTTCCGAGATATGTTTAACTGTAAGTAAACACAGACGGGATTTTTCTGATTTACAAAGGTAAATATTTTCAAATTTTCACTCATTGATATGACGGCAAACATGTTCAACATATCATTTAGCTACACAACGTTTTAAAATATACGACTCAAGTTTCCGGTATGGAAAGGCACTGTCTGGATTGAAAAAAAAGTCTGCAAGATGGAGAAATATAGAATATATATTTGTTATTTATGCATCCAAATCCTTAAACAAAAACTTTATTTATCAAATATACGAATTTTTAGATTCTTTTATAGCCAAGAATTTTATAGCAACCTATTCTAAAAGTTAGCAAATCAATTTACCCTTTCTTCAAACATATATCAATAAGTTTTGTTAATTTTTTTCATTAAAATTTCTTATATGGCATTTTCCCTTAATATCCTCGTCTTAAACACAGGTGCACATTATAGACCGAAAAATACGGTATAAGTAATATAGCGTTTGATATAGCCATCAAGTAAGACATGAATTTATTCAAGCAAATATTCAACGAAATTCTCTGGATTCAAAGCTATAAATTACAACAACTGCGAAAGGATTAATTTGTCGCATCCACGTGTTTCTCTGATTTATACAGGAAGGAAATATATTCAAGGAGCAGTACTGAACGTCTATTTTGGGCTCGCGCAACATGTTGTGAGCAATAAATTTATGCCTCTTGACAAGGAGAAAGTAACAGTTGCAAAATTTGACTTGTTTCCCGTTAATTTCCTAAAGGAATACTTTCGGTGAATATAATTGTATGCAGAATTTCCGGATGAGATCTCGTTTCAAAGATCAATTTACAGAGTCCGAGGTAAAGAAACGTGGGACGTCGGCGCATGGGAGCGGATGCAGAGAGAAACGCGCAATTCAACTTTCACTATTTAATTCCCTGCCAAAGTCTATTCAGATCGAAGATGTTGCTTGCATAACTCCAAGGAAATACTTTAGGGCTTCCATTCTTCTTCGCATCAGTTCGAGGAATCGAGGCAATCTTGGCACATTATCAACAGAATCAGTGAGAAGAAAACTTTAGTGCTGGATAATAATCAGCAATGATGGGCCCCAACGATGGCAGGATTCTGAGGAGAGAGACTCCATAAACCATCTAAATGTATTTAGAAAGGCTCTATGCATGCCGTCGCCTAGTTCCAAAAGTTTGTCGAGCATATTTTTCTGATGATATATCCTTTGGAGAAGAAATCCGTTGAACCTTTCTAAAAAGGTTTTGATGGTTGTTGAGTTTCTCTTTCTACTGGATGGTAATATTTTTCGTGGTTCTTTCACCCCAATTTTTGTGAGACTGATTTTTCTACGACTTAAATCCTTCCTCCATCAACCTTCAATACCGGAGATTATTTAAAATTAACCACATCTTTTGTTTCCATAAGTTACCTTAAGCATTTATCAATGCTATTACGGTTGTTAAGTGAAAAGAAGTCTACTCAAGCCTAACCTCGCCTTTTAACTGCTAGTCCAATAATGCTAACAAATCTGAATTTCCACAATCAAACAAAATCTTCTACCATAAAAACCATAGCAAACTTTAAAGGTCGGCTTTCTCACAGCATTCAAAATTAATACGAAGCAAACAATTGCAATAATTAGCACACTGGGTAAAACTAATTAAAGTCTAATTAACGTCCGTAAAACGAAGTCTTCAACTAATCGCATAACGGTATGGACAAAATATAGCGGAAAATAGGTGAATTTCTATTGACTGCAGATTAACATTACAGACAACATTAACGCCACTTGATNAATTACATTCCTTTCTTCGCAGAAAGAAAGATTTATAAATATCAGACTTCCTTAAACAATAATTTATAAGTTAATTTTAAAGAGGACCCGTGTATACGCTTTTCAGAACAATAGACTGGGTAACTGGAACAACCCAGAGGAAAATTGTCTCCTTAAGGATTCTTACAGCTCAATGCTCTTGGAGGAGTAGGATACTGGCTCCACAGAGCGAAATAAGCATCATGGGTGATAAAGGGGAACGCCAAAACAATTTTGTATCATTAGAATCGATTGAAAAGCGCATTACATGAGTCATTAACTCTAACCAGGGGTATGAATAAGTTTAGAATCGATGCTTTAAATTATAATCCAGAAGATAGTATTACGCCCTTTCCACAGAAGTTACTAAAACGAATGAAATCCAGACCTCCAAGGGGGTAAAGTCATTCTAAGCGGCAAACGATTCATTAAGAGTGACGAAGAAGGCAAAATTAAATTAATTTAATTAATGCAGATAAGACTAGGAAGATCCTCTTAAGCGCACATTCGCGATTGCGACACAACCAACGACAACTCGCTGCTTTACTTTAACTCACGCCACATCTATAAACCTTAAGAAAATAATTTAGTAAAATAACGCAACGTGAAATTTAATTAAAGAAGGAAAGAATGCCGTAGCGAAAACTAAATTCACAAACAAGCAGGCGTAAATTTTAATCATTCTTGCAAAAACCTAAACTGCTTAAAAATTCACTGATCAAACGAAATGTTACGAAAAATCAGGATTCCCAAAACGGCGAAAAGACCACAATGGAAGTCAATGTACGATTAAAAAGAATGATAATAGGTAGCATGGTAAACCTGAACGTAAAAGGAAAAGGATTAGATACTCGATCACGCCTTGAAATAATGCTTTTAAAGGCTGCGAAAACCCGCCTAAGAGTCCATGCATCGCAGGTACGGGAGTTAAGTTTATGACACCAAAAACCGATGGCAAAATAATCGATGTGATAAACTTTGGACAAAAGATTTCGATGGATATACGTCAACTTCCAAGATTGTAGGATTAAATTGAGTTATTGTTTACAAGTTAATGAAAACCCAATTTAACTTCTCCGAAATCGTCAAAACAGGAAGTATTAATATTGTACATACATTCGTAGGTTTCCGCGGTGATCGGTTGATCTCAGCATTCTTTCGGGTTTCACCGCGTTGAAGTAACTGGTTACCAGTAACTGGTTACCAGTTACTTCAACGCGGTGAAGGAAAGACACTGTCTGGATTAAAAAAAGTTTGCAAGATGGAGAAATATAGAATATATTTTTTTTATTCTTAACATGTTGTTATCCCAAAATAAAGAAGAAATTGTAATCACTGACCACAATTCAGATCAAGAAACAATAGGTCGTAAAAACATGCTGGGATCTCCTTAGGTTTATTAAAAAGTTCGCACCAATCATCTGCCATAATATCTCTGTTAAAGCCACACGACATTGTCTCCCCCACTGTATCGCTAAAACGTATTCATCCAATCTGAAAATCCTGTTCACAATTGTGTCAACGGATTTTATAAAGGAAAACAGAAAAAAACGTGTAAAACATGAGGCGAAGGTTCGCCGATGATTACGACTGCAGGGGGAGTAACTGTATTTCAGGAGAAATACAACGAACTTCACGCGTTGAAATCTCCGATGTAAGAAACTGCTATGTTCCGTGTCCCACATCGGACGAGCCCTCCTTTCCACCCACTACAGCCACTTTCATTCCCCAATTTCAAGGCGATGCAATATGGGCATACAAATAGAGCTTGTGTCCACAGAATGCACAACTACGGCCTGGTCACCTATGGTACGTGCGACTATAACCGAATAAAATAACTTTCGAACAGCTTCTCAGAATAAAACCAAACATTCTGATACATTAACAATTAAAACCTAAATGAGGTTGGAGAAAACTGAGTTGATGCATTACTTTCGACCATTAATACTCTTACCGAAGCCTCCAAAACGAACGAACGAACCAGCTGAAGCACGACTTAAAACACTGGCGTTGATGTTGATAAATTTCGGTAAGCAAGAAACGGCAGAGGGCCTAAGGGTAAGAAATCAGCTGAAACAATGGGTCTTCTCCCGGTCCAAATTTTTATCCAACTAATGATCCGAAATTTCACATTTGTTCCACTCCCTCCATATAAATGTTTTCTAAAAAGATAGAATAACGAATAAAACAATCTGCTAAATCCTGCTTTTTATATCTCATGACTGGTGGGTTATGGCTTCCTTTAAGTTCCGTCATTAGGTCGAATCTACGCCTAACTTTGAAGGACACTCGGTTTGGCTAGCATACAGCGTCCCAAAAAACATCTCTTGACCCGAATTTGGGTCGTGACAAGGTTTAAGAATCATCGAATTATCTGACATATATCTGAATTGTACCACAAAATATTTAACTGAAATCTACGATTAACTTTAGATGATTTGTGGCCTGACATGGTGGAAAGCCTTCTAAAAACACAGGGAAAATTGTAAAGTTTAACAATATGTAAACAACGAAGTAATGTTTTTCTGTGTATTTTTTTAATCTACGAAATATAAATGCCGCGAGCTGAATAATTAACATCACAAAACATTCTATGATTCCAACAATTGCCTCAAAATAGCTTTGTGAATGAATGAGGCAAAGCATAATCTAGGGCACTCATCCACATGAGTTTTCATTCGCAAGATACTGATTACCGCAGAAATCCTAAATCTCATGTTGACCGTACTAAAAAAGTTACGCATCTCAATACGTATTCGTGATTTGCGCAATTATGGAATTCTGTTGTTATAAATCAAGGCAATCACGCTCAGGTTTGATACATTCAGAAAATTTTATATGCTCCTTTATAAGGTGGTTTAAGCTCCAATAGCATCTTTAAGGATTTCATATCTAGATGCTTTTCATAAAAAATTCTAAATTAACCTAAACATTATTACATCCGTAACGTTGACACATAAGGGCGAATTTTAGCAACGACTAATTCTTGGATAAAATTAGGATCGCTGAAATGTATTACAAAATGTGTCTCACATAACAGATTTATTACATTCCCATGGGAACACATTGCGATATGATAGCGAGGTACATTTTAACGTTTCTTCTAGTTTACAGGGGAAGTCATTTTCATTTTCCTTTCGTACATGTATTAGGATAAATTAAGTTCGAAGAAAAATTTTTATCACAGCCTGTTGAATTTTCTATCACAATCCATATTATTCTAATGAATCAATTTACTATTATTAAAAATTTCAACATTATAAAAATACAGTTCGGTGAAAAAGTAAAAATTCCTTATGGTCGTTAATATTTTAAGAGATTACGTTCGATTTATCATGTAGAAATCTATTCGAAAACTACGATGCGAGACTACCTTGCGAACCCCTCTCGTTCCTTATTACAAAGAAACTTTTCAGGTCTGAAAAACGATCAATCTTGGGGAGAACAGAACATCTTGCAAGTATTTTGAAACGTCCTATAATATGAAGTGTATAATGGATGTGAAATATTCCGTAGGCAGGACGACTTTCACCAACGAAATAGGTAGATATATACTCAGTCCGAAGATATGCAAGTATTTTTCCCGGCAACTACTTCCCACTCGGACATAAATCATAATAAACGTTATTAGTTTCTCATGCTTCTTGTTATAAATTTTAAATCTTACTTGTCATACACATACTTAGAGACTTCACATGTAAAGGAGCTTTAATGATGTCGCCAAAAAAGCAAGGAAGTTACAGGGAAGAGCCGTGGATATTCCTCGAGAAATAGCAGCTGCAACTGGACTGTGCAATTCCAGGAAGGAATGATGGGCGAGAAGGAAGTGGATGGACGAGATGGTGTGGGCGGCGTCCGATCGATACGAGACAATTGATGGAAACGAGGACGCCACAGTTTCATGATCGCGCGAAGGCTTTCGGCAGATGAATTCGCCGCCTCTCTGAATGGGGTCAAAGGGAATGGATGCCCAACAAAGGAAAATGGCATCAGAATCATCCTCTCTTCTGAAATGCTCTTGCATTGTCTCCAGGTGAAGCTCTTAGTAAACGACAACACCTTACCCATCACACTTACGCTCCGACTTTCAAGAAAGAAGACTAAGTACTTCTGGCACTACGGTCCTGTCGTTCAAGACAACACACATGCAAGGCTCCTATTACTTTATTAACTTCAGTATTTAAAGATTAACTTACTGTGAATGAGGTCAAAGATAAAGATTGAGAATGTTTCAGTGACAGTTTTATTCAGACAAATAATTATTTTCATAAGACGTAAGATATTTTTTAGTTTAACACAGATTCATCCAAAGCTATTATTTTATTTTTTACTATTTAATGGTTCACTTATTTACCAATTGTAGCAGATTAGATACCACCAATTTGTAAGGAGGCGTTAAAAATTTACAAAGTATAAGCCATATGAAAATTCTACTAACTCAAATCGCGGAAAAGTAATACATACATCTATCGCTAAAATAGAAGTAAAATTATTTAGTAAAGATGAAAAAACCACTAAATGTAAGAAATTCCAGCTATATTATTTTGGATCGATATTCAATATATCTATCGTGAAGCCGAATGTTACTATACACGACTTAAAAACAATTCTTAATTACCCTCTTCTCGTTTTCGATCGGTTAAAATTTAAGGGTCATTTCACGAAGAAAATTAAAAATAAGTCACCTTTTTAACGCTAAAATTAAAATTATTTCTTCGTTTAAATAGATAAAAGTTTCACGAAAAAAGAATCGGAGGTCGGGAAACAGAAAGGAAAATAGTTATTGGAATATAAACGCAAACATTTATCAAAATAAATAAGAGCCTGATGAGAGTTATAATTTTAATTGGACTATCGATAAATGATTTCGTTCTGTCGAAGAGACCTCATAGGGCATTGTTCATTCATGTATCGGTTAAAGCAATCGATATTAAGATCTCTTAGCAACGAGTGCATCTCCTGAATCCGCACGTTCACCCATATAAGGATGTCTTCGTCATCGACGATCTCTCGTACGTATCCTCTAATCCTCTCCAACCTATGCTTAAAGGGAACCGAGACATTGAAGAGAGTATTACAGGTATGGTAGTACAACAACCTGTCTGTGCTTGATGTGCATCATACTCAATTTCCTACAACTGGGAATTCATACCATATTTTGAAAAGTGTAAATTATCATTGAAAACCAGTCTTATCTCATCAAAGGCTTACTGACACTAATATGAACATAACTTAGCACCTTTATCAAATAAACTAAAGCAAGAGGAAGTTATTCAAGTTATCTAATCTAACATATGTAACCACAGTCATGTCAATGTTTATACATAAAGCCGAAACCGGAAAGATAATAGAGAGCTAGACGTACATGAAACGAAAATCATATAAAAATGGGTGTAATGAAATAGTTACAATCCGATATTAAAATTAGGTCCACTAGAAATGTGGAGATTCAACACTCCACGAACGTGTTACAAACATCGCAACATTTTCATTATTCCAAGACGGGAGCTCTTTCCTTTAAAATACACGTGCTTAGAGGGGTAGATTAAGACTATAATCAACATTAACCAAATCATGAATTCTAACGGGTATAAACGTCGGATATGACACTCCCGGAAGAGAAATAAACTGGAAAAAGAGTTAATTGACTAAAAATAGCTAGGGGAACCAGAAAATGCCGCTTTTGGAATAGAGGCGTCAACTTTTTTGGAGCCGCGATCTCCGTAGGCTGGGCTACATGGTCTATCTGCCGTTATTCCAACTTCCGTTTACACTTCATCCACACGTGCTGGGCTGATTAACGATCGGACATAGATTCTAAGTTTCACTCCAAAGCCATGGAATTTGCCTACGCTAGACGAAGATGATAATACCGCTCCTTGTTCTTCAAATTCATCCTAGGTTTTTACAGAATGATTACAATTTGTACTTCGTTAATGGACGCCGCAATGAGTATCGTGGAAGGTGCATCTTACGCAGCACACAATCATGCGGAACCATATAAATTCTTTAGTTTCAAAGAATTATTCTTAGGAGAAAGGTTTAGACATGGTAAATGCAACGGGAATAGTGCCTGTGGAACTTCCATTAAGTGAAGAAGAGATACGATTACATAGAAGAGGATATAGTGACAAGAGAATCTGAGTAGAGATAAAACACTATGTCATTGCACTGTTTTAACAGAGCTTTGGTAACAGGTTACAAACGAAAAAATTGAAGTAGAGAAAATAAAACGAAAGCATAGTTATCGAACTAATTATAGGTATTTATGAATCACTTCGCTCTCCAAATCTCTACATAATACATACTCCACTATCTATTTATCAAGTTAAGGTAACAATTTTAAGAATAAGTGCTAGCACCGTATGTTTTTCTCTTCAGGCCTTCAGCTGCGGAGTTTTCCCCACATCCCAATCATGCTTCTTTCTTTTTATTGCTTTCATTTTGCTGTATCATATCTGACTTCAGAGGTTAGATGTAAGTGAGGCCCACATGGGCCTAATCTCGCAGAATAAAGAGTGGAATAATAATAATATAAGCAAACATCACCATTCCTTTATTTTCGTTCATATCTTCCGACTTAAAATTTTTGATCTTCTCCGATCGATTAAATTCATTCCCGGGAAGAACACAAAGTAATGAAAATCGATCAAAATCAAGTTCAAATCAACACTCGTCAATATACCATATCCGTGGCACCTGAACAATCAAGGGTGTGTCAAGATGGCCACCGAGCCAAGACAGACTGTGGATATTTAAACGCCATCCATTCTCTTATTTAATCAACGGTTTGTTGAGTGTTTCTGCAGCCAACAGCAGTTCAAAACGGAGAACGGCTGCACATAGCGGTAATTATGCTGCAGAAACCAAACACGAGGAAAGAGCGTCACGTTGATCGATGAGGAACAGTAACAAAAACGTATTCGACGGAGAAAAAGCGTTCGCTTCTGAGCTAGGAGAGTGCTTTTACCTTAGGAAGGTGAAAGGTAATGCAGGCAGAATCCGGAGGAGTGCAGCGAAAGCAAAAGAATGAGATAAGAGGCCACGGTAAGTGCATTTGGCGAGCATTCGTGCAGCGAAGCCTCAAGCCGAAAAAACGGAAGAGAAGACAAGAGGAAAGAGTCGCGAACTCGGGGCTAGTGGCCCTTCTTAAGAAGTGGAGGGAGGACCACATCGCATCGTGCACTATCGGCATCGTGACGGGGGTGGAGACAAAAAATGGAAGATCTGCTGAAGAGGAAAGGGCAGATTGGAGGACTTTATTTAGGGACAAACTGAGACTCATGGATAAAGCCAACTGATGAACGCTTGCATACGCTCGACTATAGTAAAAAAATATACTTCCAACAGTAAATAGAACAAAGTTTCCACTAAATAAATTGACATGCATAACCGGTTACGACGAAGATAGACGATTTACAGGTTCAGGCTTTAATAACTGAACGGAAAAGTTTCAAATCGAGATTTGATATTCCTCCTTGACCACTTGAAATGGAAATGCGTGTACGCTATATTCAGCCAATAAATAACTGACCAAATAAAGGCTACGTGTATCAATACTAATCTTGGAAGTGCTTTCTTAAAACCTCACACTAAAAGTTTAGTACTGAAAATTCAGATACTCTAAGGATTAGAATTTAGTACTCAGTTCAGTTTAGTATGTTCTCAAGTTTACAATTGGCAATATATATTAAATATAAGAGAAAAAACAGTATAATATAAACGCATTTCAACATATTACATGCCGTTCGCTTCGGTGAACCTCACAGAAACCACTAAAGTTAAATATGGCTATTATGATTTAGAAAAACCACGAGAACGAGTCGACATTAAATCTAAAGGATACGAAAGTTATTAGTTATTAAAATCATAAAAACCAACGTTTATTTTAAAACCATTTACAATAATGCGAGTAACTCATTCAATAGCAATGACATTTCTTATTGCTGTAATAGATACGGTACATATACTGAATTTAGAAAAAAGTTTGAATACAAGTAAAATCCAAAGTATGCGTATCTTTGCTGGAAATGCGAGTGATTTTGAAAAACATGGACAAGATTTGCTCTTCAGAAAACAGCTGCTGAATTCAGCAGGCGAATGGATCGCCAGAGTCGATCGATCTTTCATTTTCAGTGGCTCACATAAATTACCAATGCAATGCATAGGTGAAGGCAATGTTATATGTTATCGCCAAGTACAAAGACGAATGGAAATGAAAGGGAAATTTGGACTTTATGATGGTAGGGCAGAACTGAAGTGAGAAGTAATTCGTTTGCAAAAATTCGAGCACGATCTTTCACTTCATCCACGCTTTTTCTTAGTAAGTAACCTCAGCGACAAACTTGTTATTTCTTTCCGCATACTACTTGGGTTACAGCTTTGAGAAATGACTTTCAATAACCGCTTCAGTCTAAATGGACCCAAATGATTGAAGTTTATGTCTCCTGAAGAGCCATTAAAACCAAATTTCTTTCATCTCTAATGAAGTAAACGTACCAATTACGAAGAAAACGGTCTATTACCCATACTTTTTAATTAAATTATTATTATTGGTATCTTTTATAATAAAATAATTAAATTATATAATAAATTACATTCCTTTCTTCGCAGAAAGAAAGATTTATAAATATCAGACTTCCTTAAACAATAATTTATAAGTTAATTTTAAAGAGGACCCGTGTATACGCTTTTCAGAACAATAGACTGGGTAACTGGAACAACCCAGAGGAAAATTGTCTCCTTAAGGATTCTTACAGCTCAATGCTCTTGGAGGAGTAGGATACTGGCTCCACAGAGCGAAATAAGCATCATGGGTGATAAAGGGGAACGCCAAAACAATTTTGTATCATTAGAATCGATTGAAAAGCGCATTACATGAGTCATTAACTCTAACCAGGGGTATGAATAAGTTTAGAATCGATGCTTTAAATTATAATCCAGAAGATAGTATTACGCCCTTTCCACAGAAGTTACTAAAACGAATGAAATCCAGACCTCCAAGGGGGTAAAGTCATTCTAAGCGGCAAACGATTCATTAAGAGTGACGAAGAAGGCAAAATTAAATTAATTTAATTAATGCAGATAAGACTAGGAAGATCCTCTTAAGCGCACATTCGCGATTGCGACACAACCAACGACAACTCGCTGCTTTACTTTAACTCACGCCACATCTATAAACCTTAAGAAAATAATTTAGTAAAATAACGCAACGTGAAATTTAATTAAAGAAGGAAAGAATGCCGTAGCGAAAACTAAATTCACAAACAAGCAGGCGTAAATTTTAATCATTCTTGCAAAAACCTAAACTGCTTAAAAATTCACTGATCAAACGAAATGTTACGAAAAATCAGGATTCCCAAAACGGCGAAAAGACCACAATGGAAGTCAATGTACGATTAAAAAGAATGATAATAGGTAGCATGGTAAACCTGAACGTAAAAGGAAAAGGATTAGATACTCGATCACGCCTTGAAATAATGCTTTTAAAGGCTGCGAAAACCCGCCTAAGAGTCCATGCATCGCAGGTACGGGAGTTAAGTTTATGACACCAAAAACCGATGGCAAAATAATCGATGTGATAAACTTTGGACAAAAGATTTCGATGGATATACGTCAACTTCCAAGATTGTAGGATTAAATTGAGTTATTGTTTACAAGTTAATGAAAACCCAATTTAACTTCTCCGAAATCGTCAAAACAGGAAGTATTAATATTGTACATACATTCGTAGGTTTCCGCGGTGATCGGTTGATCTCAGCATTCTTTCGGGTTTCACCGCGTTGAAGTAACTGGTTACCAGTAACTGGTTACCAGTTACTTCAACGCGGTGAAACCCGAAAGAATGCTGAGATCAGTATTACTATTATTAAAAGTGCTTCGACAGCTAAGGTCATTTCGTACGTAGGCCCCCACCGGGAATCGCACCCGGGACCGCTTTCATCGAAGTCGAACGCGTTGCCCACTTGGCTATCCGGGAGCCCCAAAACAGGAAGTCTAATTCATCAATGTCTCTAAACTTTTTCAAGAGAATCAGAACTTCAACTTAACTTTAAATATTTATACCGAAGGGTATTAACAAATTACTATTTCTAAGAATACGATTATACAAATAACAGAAGAAGAACACAACAAGAAACATCGAATCCCCGAGATCGAAGCCCAGCTCACGACAAATTCCACGTACAGAGAGACGAACCCACTAAAACCATTAAAATACTAATTTTGCTCATAAAAACATCCTTTACTTAAGTTATACGGTTTTGAGGTGTGATTTCTCTACTGGTTTATTAGAAGATCATTGGAAAAATAAAAAGGCAATATACTTAGGACGAAAACCATCAAATTAGAAATTTTGAAAAGGCCGTTCGAATTTTCTGTTTACGTAAAATGAATGGTATCTAGCGTTGGTGGAACTTCATGATAGATGTATTTTAATATATTTAATGAAAAAATTTATACAAATCCATAAAATTTATAGCAAACGTTTACCGGTTTCAGCCTGAGTTTACGCCATTATCAGAACAGAGTTCTTTTTACGTGTTTTTCTGTCCAAAAAGTTCTTTAATTTCCCGGAAAATACCATAGAAAAAGATTACTCCGTGGCAAAAAATATCAGTCAGCTTACATAATTGTCAGGAAGATCTGAAGTATAGAAACCGTCAATAAGAGTGTCGATAAAACTTGACGTCATCACCAGTGAAATGGTAAAAACTTGGTTAAAACTCGTTCGCGACCAAAGAAATTTTTCTATTGAACGATAAATACAGCATATATTAAGATGAGAATGAAATGCCAGAATATAAAACCGGACTGCCATGAGATCGCAAGACCGCAAGGTAGTCTAGGCGGCGGCATTGATCCATGCACAGCGGGAGAAGGGAGAAACCGCCGAAGGGGAAATGGGGCGGAAGTGCGGGGCTCGTCCTCCGAGGGTCGATGGGGCCATCAAAGGCTACTACTACATGTTTGATGATACGGAGGAGCTAAAATAAAGGACTATGAGTAGCACTACAGCTTGATATTCATGGCAAACCCCTTCCAACATCCACATATTACGCAAAACTAAAGGGGAACTCGAGAAAAAAGTAGGGTAAACAAAAGCGTTTGTATACCCTTCACCAGAGAATCGAATTTTATCATTACACAATTAGCTACATAGTATTTTTTTAAATTAATCCTTATACATATGCTACTAAATTTGGAAATATGGAGCATGCTCTTGAAATGAAGTTTACTCTGCAAACGTGGCAAACCAGATTAACTGACTGCAGCCGAATACACTTAAAAGTCGCTTATTTACACTTACAACCACTAATATTTCGTTAAATAACACTTCCAATAGTCATTCTAATTTTTCATGATACCAAAGACTTGACTTTGCTAAATCGATTCAGGACAACAGCTGATTAATTACAATCCAGACGCGTTTAAATTATTAAGTCTCAAGGTTTTCGTCCTGGTCAATGATTCATGCAAAGAAAATGATTAAGTGAGGTCGACTATAGAAAACCTTTCAGATTATAATGAATACGAGGCAAAGAGTAATCCTCAAAGTTTTACCGTAGAAGGATGTGCACCTCGAGTGACAAAAAGCCTAAAAAATGGAATACAGAGGGATGAGACAAAGGATACATATTTTATTACTCGCAAGTTTTTACTAATAGCAAAGGAATGCTATTATTCGCCTAGTTGCTTCACAAAATCAAACGGATAAAACATCCAGCCCGTTATCAGCGTTATAAATTCTTTTGCTAGAAGCTTATTCCTGCTGAGACGGGACCTTATCTCGTTAGACATGTTCGGTTCTTTCAGAGCACTTGTGGTCATAGTTACACCAGCACGACCTCGTGTCCCTGTGACCAAATCGCTCACCTGATAATTTCTGCGAATAGCTTCTTTCAATTCAGCAGTACAACACAATTCACGCGAATTAATATTTATTTCCTCTCCGTTTCTTTGAGTGAAGGTACTTCAAAAAAAAATTGTAAAATCTAAAAATACGGAGGCGTAAGGGCCTGAAAATTTACAGCAATTTCTTTTGATCAAACAAACTCATCCGAGAAAAAACTAGTTCATATTAAGATAAGGCAAAACATAACGGAGGTATTTTACATAGCTACCGTACCACTAAAAGGGAAAGCAAACGTATAAACAACAACAGTAATTGGAATCCTGAAACGATAGGTGTCAGGCTATTGACACATGAAATGATGATAATTGATCGGTCAATAAACTCCTGCATTCTATCAAGTTTTGCTATAAATTAGGATTTTTATTTTAAGTAAGTTTGTTGAAGAATCGACTCATTGAAACACTAATAAACTAAGGCGCGTAACCTCCCGTACTTGGGCCGAATAAAGATCGTCAACATGCTCTTCCCCTTGACTTTCTGTTGGCATACATACTACATTCTGCGGAATAAAACTTTCCTCGGTCCATATGCAGTTACTTCGCGTCGATATTAAGAGAGCAAAGGTGGAAAACGGAAAAGTGGAGTAAAGAAAGCGAAAGCGGGAAGAAAGAAACTAGCTCGATTCCACTCGGGAAATATTACCTTTTGGGGAGAATAGAGGCAGGGAAGAGGAGCGCACGCAAATACTCGGAAACATTCCACAGAGGGAGAAATGTTCGAGAGAAGAGTGATGGAAAAGAATGGCGCAAACTTCATCCAGAACAACCGAAATCATAGCTAACTCGTCGTAAAGATTTGATGCTCCAATATTTATTTTGAATAAACTCACTGAATTAATCGAATAAAAATGACAATGACTAAAAGAAATTCGGATGTGTAGCAACAACAAAAAATCAGGGATTTATGACCAACTTAAAAGCTAATGTTATTTCAGACACATTCTCCATTCCCGAAGCGTTTTCCAAGATTTCTTCGAACGCCCTAATTCTTTAATTAGTTAACTTTATTGTAAATAAAGTATTCCTTTCTGGCTATGTAAAGATACAAGATGTGTCTCTTCAATACAATAATGTACTTTTGAAAAGTAACGACATCTGCGAAGTTTACATTTTTTGATACGAATTTAGGATAAAATGTAAGACTTACAATATCAATAAAATATGCAGACGATAAAGCTATACAAGTTAATAAACTATTAAACGATAAAGCGAGGGAAGTTGGAATAAAAATAAACGACAGAAAAACTAACGTAATGAGACATACCATAGGAAAGAAAGCTAAGTTAACAAACAGGGTAGATGGGGAAAACCTGGAACAGGTAGATAAAATCTCTTACCACGGAAGTGTTCTATCTTGATGCGGGAGGTGTACAGATGAGGTTCGGAAAAGAGTAGGTTGGACTAGGAATCTTTCGTGAAGCGAAGGGAACTGATGACTAGAGGTCTCGATGAAGGAATCAGAAAAAAGAGTGGAAAAATTCTGTGTGTGGAGTTCTTTGATGGATGGGTGTGAAAACGTGGACCTTAATAAAGGAGGACATCAAAAGATTAGAGGCGTAGAAAGGACAGGGTAAGTTGGGTCTAAGTAAAAACAGAGGTACTAGAGATGATCGGGGAGGAGAGGGTTTTAATTGAAGTAATGAAATGCCCAAAGAGGAAATGGGCGGTTCAAATGATGAGAGAGAGATTGTTGAAGAATGTAAGTGAGGGTTGAGGGAGAAGACAAAGACATAAGATGTTAACGACGTAGAGGTTGGGGTAAGTTACCAAGAAACGAAAGAAATGACGCTGAGTAGGGAATATTAAGGCACATGAACCTTTCGAAAGGTAGGACACATAAGTACGCAAGACTTCCATTTAATCAATTAAATACTTAAGCAGCACTGAAGATAAGATCTCTTTATAGTTCTCTTTTTAAATGTGAAAGATGAATCGTAATCTCACGGAAGCGATCATAGCTATTTAAAGCCCGAGGGTCAAATCCGACATGTCGCATCCTTTTATTCGGACAGCGAAGACACTATCTGTAGTCATGATTCGTTAATTAGTAATCAATAGTCAATATAAATCTTATGCATAACCCATGATACTTAACTAACCCTCGCTAATTTCATGTCAAAGTATTAACTTCTAGAGAGATGGGGATGATATGATGGGTCGAAAAACATAGTTATTCTTGAAATGCAAATAAAAAACTCTGACCCCCAGAAACCTCATTTTTGTGTTAAATGCCCCGTCGAATAAAACGCTTGGGCACCATTGATTCCAACTTTAACGAGAAACTGAATTATTACTGAAGAAACTTTCCCAATTATTTCTTGTAGTTGGTCAAGACATAAGAATGTTCGTCACATCATATGTATTAAAATGACGGAATTATTGTTCAAAATGTAATGCAAAGTCTTCTGTGACTCAAAATCTTCATCTGAGAGAGTAAAATTTTAATATCCCTAACGTCCCTAAGATTGCTATTTCACGATCAAGGTTCGAAAGAAAACCTCTCTAATTCAGCTCAAAGAAGAGCAGCTTCTTATGGAAGACTTTCAACTTCCATTTACGCCAACCCATGACTTTCGCTCCGCTTGTAGTTGTTTCAAATCTACACTATTCCTTTCCACACATGTATGGCATCCAAAGAAAAGGAAAACTTTTTCAAGCCACCACTAAAAAGGATACGTCAGCATCTTCAGAAAGCCGCGACCAATAATAATTTTCGACTGCCTATAAAACACTACGTTGCATTAAAACATGCAGTAGACCGTGAGGTTTCGCAAAAATAAAAAGTATATCACTTTTCGTAGTTACATACGGAATACATCAAAGAAAGATTTCTGCTTAAGATTTACTGTAAATGCAATCATTTTATATTGATCAACCCGCCACATCCTTACTCAAATTATTCCAAAAAATACATATACGTGGATATTATAGGCTACAAAGGTGTACAAAATGCATGATTAACATATATACCGTGCTTAGGTGATGAATTTCTATTAATATTTTGTTGCTTTCAACATTATCCTCAATATCTCCAGGAAACAGAGTGGTGTTATTTTATGGTGATAGAGCTAGTTTAAATCATAGCAGACCACTCATGTAGTGATTTCGCGGCAGTGTGTAGTCACCAACTCGTAATAACACCAAATGTAATTTACATACTTATACCGCATTTTCCGGCCCATATGACGCACTTTTTACTCCAAAATCTTCGTCTTATGCGCCAAAGGATAACTTCGTCCTCTAAGAAGCAATCTGATTCGCCGGGGAAAATATTATTAAATATTTTTCCCGCAGGAGGCATAGGAAATGGTTGCCTTTATTACAGATGTCGATAATAACATACTTTTAATGTAACAACTCTATTTTCTTGGTATAAAGTTATATCATTAAAATAGGTACTTAGATCCTTTTTTGTCTGATTCAAGTATTTTTCGTAATTTCAAACCTAATGAATCACTGCGTCTAATAGGCCGGGAAATACGGTGTACGTGTATACTACATAATTTAAGGGAAGGTTGTGTTATGCAACGCAAACGACAAATATATGTAATTATCAGCTTCGATTTGACTTTAACCAAAAGTCCAAACAAACTAATCTAAATTAAAATACATGGAACTCAGTAAATCGAGATAACCGCGTTTCCATGACCACCCCGCAATCGACAAGAATGTTCCACTATGGAGTTTCACATAGTATTAGCTTAATTTGCCAGCTTTTTTTTAAATCCACCGATGATATTTTAATCTAAAGCTCGTAACCCGCGAGAATGACCCTGGACATCGAAAACGAAACAAGCAAAGCAAATTTACTTTTGTAAATACTTTTCAGAGACCAATCAATACGATAAGGAAATCAATGGGCATCGAAGCTCTAGTGTTAAAATTAATTTACCGGGCTCGTTACTCAAAGAGAGAAGCCACATGTTGCTGAATCATTCTTCTTATAAAGAAGGCCTTTGACTGAGCAGCTTTTCCTTCTCCGTTCTACTCCACATGAGGTCTTGAATATTTTCCACCGTTCAAAGACAAGGACGCGTCCGCTAAAAGATAGTGCCTTGGCATCTGAAGGAGCATCGAGTTCTTCACTTTCCAATTTGAGAGCATCGCTCAAAAGGATCGAAGACTGTTTGAGAACCAATTAATTTCCCAGATGACCTCTTTTTTACAATCCGCTCCTTCGTGAAAAATTACAGTGTCAAACTTTTGACTTTCTCCGAATTTAAATGCAGATATCATAGACGGATCAAAGGCTTTCGTTCACCAATACAAACATCAAATTTGTCCCAATGTTCCAGAGGAAAAACTACTCGTTCCTATCCGATTGCTTTAGAAGGTAAATTAAAGATTTAGTCGTCCGATATTTTTCCACGAGATCTAAATTCTTCAGCTAATCTGTATCAATAATGTACTAAAATGCTCAAATCAAATCAATCAATCAAATACGATAAAAGATGCAGCGAGGAAGACAAAACATATTAGTTTAAAAGTAAACATTATCCATAAATAAACGAATAAAAAATTATCCATGACTCAAACTTCATTTTCTATACTCGTTTAACTAAAAATAGTTTCCAAACTTTTCTAATTTTCAAAATATGGTTTGGAGGTTATTTTAATTTATAGCGTCACGTTTTGTGACACTCACATATTGATATTATGATATATTGACGTGTTAAATATAATAAAATCCCTTAGGATGTCAACTTTCGGTTCCCAAAATTGGAAAATGCCTTCATCCAAACAAAGTCTTCAACTCACGCAACTTCTATAAGTAATTTCCACCTTCAATGTTCAGAACGACGTTTCCACTAACCTAACGGAACGCGGACCCAGTATATACCTATAAAAGGATGAGATATGAAACCCATAACTTCTGCGGTTAGATACCCCACAAGTGTGTCATGAAATATCCGCATGAAACTTGTATGACCCTCCGCATGGCTTCGCCGATTCGTCGCAGTTTTTGAGAATCGATCGCGTATTCGGAATGCAATTGGTAGCCGACGAAAAGAATAAGAAAATAAAGGAAAGATAGCGTCTCAAATAGAAGGATATACGGCGAAGAAGAATGCAAGTAATTGCACAGATCAAATGGAAACTCAGAGACAGCCAATAAGCAGCGTCGAAGATAAGTCTGAAAACTGTCATAATGAAACGACTCAATGTTTGAATTGTTCCTGAGAGAGGATGGTTAACCAAACATGATTTAATTGACTACAAACGCTCATTCTAAAGAAAGAGAGAAAGTAACGCAAATTCATCTTCTGGGTTTCATTTAAGTCTCTGAGGGAAGAGTAAGCCCAAAATATTTTTAGAATCGAAATAAAAACATGTCTACCTTCACATCAGCATTTGAAATTATTTTAGACTAAAGACGTAAAAAGAGCAAAATTGTAATTAATTTTCTTAACGCAGTATCTAAATCAAATAAACTGTACTAGATTAACGAAAATTCTTTTCAACGAAATGCATTTCGAGCTATGGATGAATGAGAAGCAGACGGGTGAATTAATTTTTCGAAACTTTCGCACGGCATATGATATACCAATTACACTTCGCATTTCAAACAATGCATATATACAGCCTTTATTTAAAGCGAAATTGAGACAATGATCCCGTTTTCCCATCAAGGAAGGATCTCTCCCCACTAAGTAATCAATAATATAACACTTAATAAGAAGGATATAACAAATGCAAATGATTTAGTACAAAAATACAATACCATGCATATAAACAAACAAAAAAAGCTAAGAAGAATTATTTTTCAATCTTCACATAAGAATGAGTGAGGAAGAAGACTTCAAAAGAGACTTTGACATAACATAATTTGACTGTTTAAACATAATGTAAAATAAAATCAATTGACGAAGCTGTCACTGTCTAACTATCTTGTGGAACTAAGACACAGTGTTCTTCTTCTTACTAAAGTAATGTAAAATATTTGAGAAATACCCTATGTAATGCAACAATTTTTTTTTAACTGGAGAAATTAAGATAGATAGCAATTAAATTTTCTTAAAAATATCTCACAATCAGTGCAAGATCGACCTTTGATATATAAATTGAAGCAAAACTAATGCCGACTTTCCTTACGAATATAATACACTAAAAATGAGCTGTAACGATACTGTGATCAAATGGAGGCTAAAACAAAAATTTTAAGGTTTTGTTCAAATACATCTGAGCCATTTAGAGCGACAGCAGTGTTATTAGATTACGCAAAGGTCCTCAAAAACTCGGGCGGCTATTTAAAAAGTATATCTCATGCTATTAGGAAGCCTGAAAAGCATCTATGGGCCTACTAAATCCTCTGACGCATGATAAGGGGAATCGCTTATTAGAATGTGAAATCGGATGAGGACACTTACGGGAAATATTTCAGGAGATAAATAATCCCACTCTAAAACGAGGAAAAACCTGATTACGCAAGATATCAAAACACCTGTCCAAAAAAGTGGTTCCGAATTAACTTGGAAACGAAGACCCGTAACCTTGACACACAATTTAAACTAAATGTTTTTTTCAGGTAATAAAAGAGGTAAACAAGAAACTCCATCTCCGAGCACAGTTTCACGTAAACTTTTCAAAATAATCTCCTGCAAATTCTGATGCTTTTCATGTATACTGTATCTTGGTTATGAAAGGAAAGCGGGACAAAGCACATGGAGTGGCCAATGAATGGGTAACTCATCTGCTCCGAGGGATTCTAAGGCTCGCCCTTGAGTAAGGTTTCCTATACTAAGATATGCGGGAGATTGAGTATACAGGTTAAAACATAATCTTTTAAACTTTGGCCTCATGAATTTTCTCCTACGAGAGTCACCATGCACAACCTCCTGCAATAATAACTGAGGTAGTAGAGCTGAGCTTTAACTACCTTTAACTTTTTAACTTTACTTTAACTACAGTAGAACTGTAAATTTAATAACAAACTGCCATGGGGAGGATTATTCAATTTTCTATCAGAACAGTACAAAAAATACCTACTTTACATTGAAATACTTTGATCATTAGATACTTTGACTGCTGACAGTTACAAATAACAAATGATAAAACCCTGATGGCGTGCCATTTCAAACTCGATACATGTGATAAAAAGGAAAAATACTTTAAATCGAAATATTTACTGTTAATAATTCGAAAAATAGGGGCCATTACTTAATAAGTTGCTCTCGTAAGACTTAAGACTAATCACAGCTTAAAATTTGTAATAGAATAACAGAAACTAAATTTAAAATGAACAAAGGACAGAGTTGACTAAGTATATGTGTAACCTCCTTCATTTAAGAATAGGAAACTTAATCACATCGGAACAGATAACAATTCTCTGATTAATTTTGTAGTTATTGACTCTGCTTCTACCGATCTCATGAGTCACCCATAGAAACTGAAACGTGATACATAATACTCTACGAGGAGGCGATTAAAACCGCATCTTCACAAGATCATATCTTATGATCAAATATCACAGGTGCCTACTATAAAGAGCAGGTGCCTACCATCCGCACAAGCAGATTTCCTTTCATATACCCTCCGATTAGTAACATTATCGATCTTAAGAACTGAGTTATATTACTTATTCATGCATTAAAATGTCAAAGAAAATACTTCTAAACGAAGCTATATTTTTGAGGCTATGTTGAACTGTGTAGCTGAACTATCTACCTAGTCTGACAAGAAATGAAACGATGCGTTTTTACATGAATGGCACACTATATATACGTGATCTTGCTTGTGGGAATTTTATGATAATATCTCACTGAAGGCATTCTCCAACACTATTGTTAGAAGTACTTCGACAGCTAAGGTCATTTCGTACGTGAGTCCCTAAAGGGAATCGAACCCGTTGCCCGCTTGGGCTATGCGGGAGCCCAGCCAATCTCCAATCTGTGATACTAATGGTCGTACATACGTAGAAATATCATTACCTGCAATTAGAACGTGATTATTGGTTTGACTTCTGGATAATAGTGAAACGACAAAAACGAAAATTATAATTTTACACATCCTTACCATTTTTCTAATCGAAATTGCATTAAGGTGCTACGAAATTACGACCAAAACTTTACTATATTCGTGAATGGATCGTCTAAAGACTTGATTCAAGCGCATCTCATAGACTCCTTTGCCTCACCTTTTAAAGGCAGGAAAATAACCTAAAGCAAATAACGATCGGAGTAGGCGCAGCAAATGTTGTTGAGATAGCGCACGAGAGAATGGCGAGGAGACATTCCTTAAAAAGCGATGACATTCATTGGAAGACTGCTTCCTACGCGCCGCATTCCAAATCCGTCGAAAAGGAAGGAAGCGAAGAAGAGAGAGGAGGCGAAAGGGGCGGAAAAGAAAGGCAGCGAACAGGTAGCTCAAAAGGAATGACGAAGGATAGCTTACGATAGCTGAAAGATGACATAATTACTTCTTGGATTCGTATGGCATCCTTGCTCATTTCCTCCTGCCATATTTAACTATCAGGATATTTATCTACACTCAAAATCGATATTTACCTACCCACTGAATATAAATCTGGTGTAAAGAAACACTGCCAACTTGAAAGGTGAACTGCAGATACTTCTGTAATGATTGTTAGCGCGACGTCAAGCAATTATTTCAACGACAGAGAGGCTCTGTAAAGAATTAAGTGCTTGTGGCGATTACCACTTTTTACATCAAGAATCACGCGAATCCTAAAATAAAGAAAATCCTTTTTATACTATCATAGTATCAAAGCGACTTCAACCGCGGACGTTTTCAACAGAGCGAATACTAATATTATCTAGATAGAATAAAACTCAAACCACTACATTCTATTTTTGGCATTGGTAAATATTCTGGAGCAGATTTAAGTAAAAAGCCACTCCTAATTTGGAAAAATAACTTAGCCAGATGTCCTTATGAGATAAGGAACAGGGTTGACCAAAAGATCGAACGTCGGGGGATATTCGATCTCGACTTTTCATCAACAATATTCTTCATTTCCGATTGAATATTATTACTTCCATTATTTAACTTAACTATACATCTTAATATGATTCAATTTACTATAAAATTCCGCAGGTTGAATGAATACAGAAAAAGACTCGTAAATACGTAAATCGTAGACTCGTTAATTCTTAATCATTTTGGTTTCTAAAAATGCCAAAACTTATACCTCCAAGTCGATCGTGGTCGAACGATTATTATCAAAATCGATCGCATCAGGTGATAAGTTGGCCAGGCTTGATACAGAGGATTAAAACAGTAATCGCCACTAAATGTACCTCACCAGAGGAAGAACCTCGCCTCTATAGACAAGTTCAGATTTCTAATTTCTGCAGGATCGAAAAGAAAGATCGCTATTTCGTCCCCTGGACGAGCTTAAACGAAAGTAATTGCGAGCGGAAGCCATACGAATAATAGAATTGCCTCTTTCGTGGGGAAGACGGGTTTAATCTGATGAATTGAGGGAAACTAATTACAAGGGCCAAAGTATGGCTTTCTGCTCAGGACTGGGAAGGAGAGTAATCTGGGCTATTAAACGCCCTGACTCGTATAAAGTGGTGCCTCACACTCAAACGTAAAGAGCAGAGGGTAATCAAAAAGATGTAGATTGGCCTAAAGGGGCTCAAATTACTCATACAGCCTATCGTAAAATCTCACGATTAATAGACACCATTTTCACCCTTTATTCCTCTGCAATTGCGTTTCATGCTTGAGTATGGAAATCTTTTCATTCATTTCTGAAGAACCGTAGATGTAAATTTTCGACACAATTTTGCACAGTATCACAATGTCCTGTAACAAACCGTAACAAGTATACCGAAGTATGATAGGTAAATAATAGAAAATGGATTGCAAAGAAAACCTGCGAATCTTAGGTTAAATACACCTGGTATTTGGTAATAGACCTCGTATGTGTAACTCTCAACCAACATATTTTTACAAATCGATCAATAATTATCCATTAATAATTAATTCGATGTTATAAATATATCGTTTAATTTTAGTGCCAAATTGTTTAAATTGAAAAAATGTTTCGATTTACAAAGTGGAAATAATTAATTTATGCTTTGAAGGTTAGGAACCAGTAGACGAGCCAAATTCGCTTAGCGACCGAACCACCAGCCTTTTAAGACCAGTAACTTATTTTGACATAAAACAATAGCACTTGCCTGACTCCTGGTGACACGTATAATCTAAAAAACCTTCGCGAAAATATTACAAAAAAGGAAGGCAGACAGAGCTGATCACTTTAAAAATGTTACTTCGATAGAATAATCCGTCGTCTACCATCGCAATTGATTTTACAAGGTCGCAAACACTACTATTACACAATGTTGTTTTTCCTAAAGGAGCCCAAGGTGTGGGGAGGACGGAGGATGGGGATTGAGGACTTCTTCGACTCGATTATCACGTAAGAATGCTAAACTCCATGGCGACGAGATTACGCACAAAAAGTTATCCAATCTGAAATTTCACCCGTTAAAAAATTCTGGGTCATGGTTTAGTCTCGGGAATAAACAACGGTCGCTGGAGAAACGCCTTCCGCAACGACGCTCATGTTAACACATGCTCTTTTCGGGGGGCGAAAAATGAGTCGAAGTCAATTGAATCGCTTGAAATGGCAGTGGAAGAGGTGAAAAGGGCGCGAGGCGTGAGCGGGCCCCGAGGGCGGATGCAGTAGGAAGGGCGGAAAGGGTCCTCGGAGCGCCATATGGCTTCCCCTTCACTTTTCGCCGGATGAGCCGATTGCCAAAGAGGACACACCCACTGACGAAAACAGGCTATTATACCGAAATGCTATCAAATCCCCTCCTCCGAGGCTAAGTTGTCACACAACGAGGAACGAGACGAGCTGGAAGAGCTACTCAGATTAGAACACACGCGTTTCGAGCTCTTAAAGTAACATAGAGATGACGCTGTGATTGCGAAAATTCCGAATCTTAGTTGTAACCATATCACATTTTATAGGAATGTAAACAAGTTTTCATTATTTTCGCGAGTAGATAACCTCAGAGGCCACGGGCGGATATAAGCTATTAAAGCTATAGACCCAAAGATCATATTGAGGCCTCCACAAGGAATTCTGAATAAATATTCGAATTTTTTCGGAAATAACACACAAATACATCCCATATAAATCTCAGTCCCTTCACTACAGCAAGAATAAACGGAATAAACGAACGATTTTTTAATCACAGTGCATATTATTTCCATAAATAACAATGAATGGTGGATAGACTTTTTGGATTATACAGTGACACAAGCAAAGAAATGTCTTCCATAAACACATTATGTTGACTTATTCAGCATATATAAAATCTTTTTTATTAATCAGTACAAAATGTTATTAAGATTTTAAGCTCATTTTTATTGAAGCCATCATGAGGTTGATGCCCTCAGCTAGTGCCTATTGCGCCTAGTTATAAATCCACCCCCTTCAAAAGGCCTTTTTTCATTGCATTCACATCTGAAAATCATCGAATGAAGCATCATTTCCTATCTTTATTTCGCACGTAACACTTTCAAACCAATGAGATCATCAATTTTGAGTGCATACTAATCGGACACCCCTCTTCATTTTAAACTATTCATTCCATCCAAAATGTCATAAATATTATACAAATGCTAATTACCACACTAATTCGTATAATACGCGTAACAATACCTCCATTCGGGTGATGTCAATAAGATTCCCTTTTATTTCTTAAAAGAAACTTTTTTACTGGTATTTTTAGAATGAAATTCACCAAACAAATCACCTCGAAAAAGAAACGGAAGATGAAATTCTGCCTCCATTATTTGGGTCAATAAACCGTCAACATTAATCTTTTTGAAGCGAACACCAAACGAGGGAGGACCAGCCCCTTAATTTCCGATAGCAATTTCATACGACTCCACCTAAATTTGATGGGAAAATTCACTCTAATGAAATATTTCAAAAACAAACACGTAATTGAATGAACTTAATCGCTGCATAGTGCTATCTTTGGCAAAGAACTGCGAGGCAGTAAACTTTCAATACATATTATTATTTCTAGGGTTAAAATTTAACTCTCAGTCGGCTTAAATACCAATAGAAGACTAACATTAGCTCTTTCTCAAAATCGAAGTGAGCGAAATGATTAATATTCCTTCGGAGCGAAGATAAACAGCCCAAAACGAGAAGCTTCATCGGTCAGACACCAAAGCAAATCCCAGAAACTGGAAGACGATTTATAATCCTTACTAACTTTCTAATTTTGATTCAACGAATATTTTCTCGGAAATTCGGTAAGTAAAATTTATGGAAATCAGAATCTCCTTTCGGACTGGCTAGTGTTTACCCAAAATTACAACAGCTTTCTCTCATCCTTGTGATACGCCGCCAACTTTCATGAGAAATCCTTGGAGACCACATATCCTCACTGAGCGCAATATTTGCTTCATCGGCTAACTTGACATCAGTAAACACACATGCTGTGGGAGTTTATGGACAAAAATACAACGTAGAATAAAAATACATCAATTCACAGCCTGAATTCACACCTCTCAAGCATTTAAAAGCAAATTACGGAATCATTCAAATATAAAATAAGTTAAATCCCAAGGAAATATGGACATGAAAAAATACTAACGGGATCAGGACTCAAACCTGGATTATCCGAGCAGATGCTTTTACCCAATTAAGCAACCGAGCCAGAACCGTTTTGGGAGGATCTGTAGGCAAGACCTGAGAATATGCTCTGGCTACAAATAGAGGATGCAAGGCTTTTGCTATTGATTGTAAAATTTTTCCCACTGTAAAGCAAGATTGTATTACTTACATTATTTAAAAATATATTTCATGGACCAGGAAATTCAGGGATGGAACTTGGATAGATTTTGCAGGTACTGTGCTAAGACAGGCAAAAAAGGAAACTCTTCCTATTCAGGAAATGCTCATTAGTATTTTGTGAATATTAAATGTGCTCTGTATCAATGGACTTTCTATGTTTTTCATTTGCAAATATCTTCTTTTGTGTTTGATCAGATTTATTGCAAACATGATGTCCGAGGGATGTTATTTTCACAAATGTTAAATGTTAGAATAATACAAGTTTTTGTTTTTTCCTCCCTCTGAAATCTGTCAAACAGTATATTCTAGAGTTCAAAGCTTTTTCTCTTGGAGTTAGCTTTTGTTTAATGTTATACTGTGCAAAAATCGATTTGTGAACTATTTTTTGTTTGATTTGATTTGGTTAAATATTTGGTTTGTAAATTTCATTGTAAGTTTGGTAATTTTCAAGGAAACAAATTAACTTACTTAAAAGAAAGCTTAATTGGACTAAGCATCTGCCCGGAAAGAGAAAGATTTCAGGTTCGAATCCTGGTTCTGTCAGACTTTTTTCACGTCCATTTTTCCTTGGGATTTATCCTAGGTGCACGCCTTAACGTGCGAAGTTATCTTTACCCTTTTCCTTGTATAAAATTAAGTTGTTCGAATTTTATTCAACACTTCCCATTATTTCTAAATCACTGTTCGAAGAACCAACTCCACTCATTTCTTTCGAGAGAATGTAATTCTGGCAAGAAGCAATATTTAGCCAGTACTCGGGTAAATTACTATCTGTCGACAAAAAGAGGGCACCGCTAGCAAATCACGCTGGAGAAGAGTGATCCCGGACAAAACGAATTCGTAGTAAGACAGTTACGGAAATGCAGGAAATGGCCATCGGGAAAATGCAAATTTAAAAAGATTCGAACGCTCGCCTCCGACTTAAAACAAGCGAAATCAA
Source organism: Ladona fulva (assembly GCA_000376725.2). Classification (NCBI taxonomy): domain Eukaryota; kingdom Metazoa; phylum Arthropoda; class Insecta; order Odonata; family Libellulidae; genus Ladona; species Ladona fulva. The sequence continues at coordinate 205,249 of KZ308443.1, forward strand.
CCAGCTCCGCAAATGGAAAAGTCTCCGACCAAGTGCTTTCTTTCATAAAAAAACTGCGATTAATTGAGGGGAGATAGTGTTGGGATCCTGGATGACCTTCAGAGTGTCAACAGCGCGCCCTACAACCGAACCTGCCCCTTTCCTACGTAACGAGTTGCGTCACATCTCAGCAGTGTCTCTCCTCCTTAGATGGACATGAAAAATGGAATCCAATGGCGATTATTTGGACTGTCTCTCCAAGACGACCAGCGTCGCTCCCGTAAACAAGTTTCTCTTCCGAGTGCACTAAGTACGCAGGTCTTTTTCTTTTAAGGACGGAAAAAGATATATATCATGCCCATTATTCGAAGCGCGTCGCACAGAAAATCATTCGAGCGAGACCACTTTGCTAACTTCGTGAAGAAGACAAAGTCGGTCGAATGCGGTTATCGAAAATTTTTGCGCTCGAGTAGTTTCTTTCCCTTCCCAGACGTACCGCTTCTTTCGACTGTTGGAGTCAGAAGTGAAAACGGCAACCATAGAATCCATTTACAACCATCGGAAGATAGCCAGAACAAGTGGGTAGCGATTGAAAGATAATCGGAAAGATTTTCAGAGCAAATATCATCGAGGATGCCAAAGAGACATTTCCCATTTATCGCAGACATCAGATTCTTCCATTGAAGATGTCGATTTAACATTTTAGTTTATAATTTTAATTCAGAGAGTTGAGATGGTCTTTTTTAATGACAACGGAATGTGAAAATCAGATATTTCAACAAAAAGATATCAAACAGTTTACATTAAGGATACAGTCTACTTTGACTTGACTTTTTCTATGCCTCGATCCCATCTGGAATATGTATGCGGAGTTCGTGACCCTGCTGGCATGAGTTGCCTTTGGAAATAAGGTAAGATTCAGGGTTATGCGGTTCGTTTTGTTAATAATTGTGATAAATTGGTATCCTTATGCTCAATGAATGAGAATCGATAGGAAAAATAGTTTAAACGTAAGCTCACTGTTACACAGGTCAATCAGACCGCGCGAAAAATCAAGGAAAGAGATACTAGTAGTCGTTTCAAAAATTCCTGTTTATCGTAATCGATACTCGACAGGGACCGACTAAGGATACAGAATAATGCATAGAGCATGCAACATCAGCCACGTACCGATATGCGTCTTGCTGGGTTTATACGTGCGAATGTAGATGTGAGCTTTAAAATTGTAGCTGAAGTTCCAAAAGTAGCAGTCCACACAAACACGTGCGAACACAAGCAAACATCCACTTACAAATCAGGATTCGAATTCGGGACTTAGGATGGTAAAATTGGTTTTATTTGGGGCCCCTGCCTTAAAGTAAAGATCAAGACTGAATAAAAGATTCCTAAGAGTAGTTACTAGAGATAGATTATGGGACCTGAAACTTTTTTTTTTTGCCAAAATTACTTTCCAGAACAGCCGAAGTGTAAATGATTTAATGTAGCGTTCGCTTCAAAAGAAAAGGCCACACGCGAAGAGAACGTTTCGAAGGAGCTACGACCGCTGAATTGAATCGTTAGTTCCAATTCTTTCAGAGGAAAAAAGGAAATTGCAGACGAGAGTGCAACCAAGCACAACAGAATATGACTATTCATACCTAAAACTTTTACGGAGAGTTGGAAAATCGGTCGTACGTCTGGAAATGCACCAACATTCTTCAAGTTTTCATTTCGAGTCAAGATATGTTGAGAAAATTAAGATCAATAGGTATGAATTTCAGAATATGAGAATTTCAGAATATGAATGATTTTGAATTAAGCTCAATGAAACTTTGAGCACACGCCTACGGCAAGCTAATATTCGCCTATAAATGAAGTTCATTGCGTCCACAAAGAGGAATGCTGTATCAATGAGACCATATTGGTTCCTTTAGTGACAGATAAAATTCATTGCATCTCAGACTATAATTTCCATAATCATTACTCACAGTCAGTAGACATGATTAAGATTAATGGCAGCATTTCCAGGAGTATTTTGAAGGGTAGGCTGATACATACGCCGGAAGGCGGCTTGCAGGGTACTTATGTAGATGTAGATGTACATTAATTAAAAAATAACGTACGTGATGTAAACGATTGTTAGGAAATGAAAACCTTACGTAAATTTTCATTAAACATATGTTACTCTGATTTTGATAAGTTTATTTTCGATTAACAAACCAATTCAAATTTTGAAAGCTAAATTTTACAAAGTGAGCGGTCAGATACGGGCTATGAGCACAATAGCTACCTCTGGAAGCGTTCATATTTTCTAGACTACACGATGAAATCCGAACGAAAGCATCTCAAACTATCGTCATTCTGTTGGAGAGATAGTCTATAAAATTTAAAAGCCTCCGATAAAACGCTTCAAAAATATAGAGAGTTTAGAGTGATTCTCTCCCATCTGTTTTAAAAAATTTTAACTTATCCGGAAAATTTACATAAAGGGGAAACAAACCCCGCCAAATGGCTCCGTAAATTTAGAATTAACGAAATCCACAGTAGAAAATATTATCAGTAATAAACCGCTGAAGTAGCAGAGATTTTGCTATGAAAATAGTCGACGACAAAACGGCAAAAATGACGCATGTCTCGGACTGATATCCTGCATTCGTAAACGTCTTTTTAATTCTGAAAAAAAAAAAAACGGAAAAACCTCCTGAATCAACGTTGAAACCATTCACATGAAGGACGAGGAATACGAGTACCGTAGCACAAGAATGGTAGTTACCTAGGATGTATAAGGAAAAAATAAGTATGGACTGAAAGGTTCGAGGTATTACAAAACATCGAATTTAGTTGCATTAAAATCCGCTATCCCTGCAATAAAATGACTATGTTTCCTACCATGAACTCGAAAAATACATTTGAGAACTCACTCAGAAAAAAGCGAGACATCCTTGAGTGCATAAATCTCGAATTGTAACTTAACATCAGGAGCAGTTAAAACAAAATCGGATAGAATCGATGGAATGCTTACTAAACCCGCGGTTCATTTTGGCCATGTTGAAGTTTCAATAGAGAGTTTTAGCAGGGACTTATCGGTTAACCGATATATTCTAAATGTCTCAGTTCGCATGCGCAGAATTTCACGTTGTCCAGGTCGGTCTCACGGGCACGTTTAATTTTGGAGTTCCCACGTCGACGGAAGGTGTCCAATATGGCCAAGCAAATAAGGTTGCGATTCTCCAAATGGGGCGATATCATCTTGCTTGGACAAATTATAGGAACTAATCCCCATTACAATGGATGGAGGGAGGTACAAGAACAGGTGGTGAAGGCAACAGGGAAGAATTTCAACACGCGCTGCCTTCGGGTTGTTGTTGTTGGTTGACGGTATGCTGAAACGCTTTATCTACGGTGCCCGGTAGATCGTATGGACGTTTCAATTTAACGGCAGTTGAACCTACGGTGTACGCAGTGCTAAAACTCTCTAATGGCTATGCAAGGATTCAACTACTCTTTCTATTTATTATTGGATATTTATTTCTTTAAAAACTTATGCAAGTATGATATGTTTCGCGCTATTCCGTCCTATTAACTAAGATTTCGGCCCACTGACGACTACAAGCCCGTATTAAGGAGGGGAACAAACAAAAATTCAACCTTTATTGGGCACTACGCGGCATTTTTAGAGAAACTATACTTAGGTGACGAATAGCTGAGCATTGCACGATAATGTAGAGTTCGTTGACGTAGGCATTCCCAACGTCGATGGCAGTGCTATCGCGCACGATATATTCACGAATAAGGCTTACTACTCCATGATTCGACGGAGATACGTAAAATGCTAAAACCTTAGGATGTGTTATTTGATATCCATTATTCATCGCACTTCTTACCTCTAAAACCTTATTAATAACAAACTCGTACCGATTATTCACGTTGAAATACAGGAAATTGCTTTCCCATTAAAATTACTGAGGAAATAGATGTTGCGAAATTAAATTATTCTATGCCTGAACCTGTGCGTATAAAAGAGTAGCAATTAAACAAGAAAATAAAAACTAAACAGGAACGATCAATCGCTACCACAATAAACTGGTGCGCCACAAAAATTTAAAAGCACTCTACTGTTTTTTCACGAATGAACCAGAGGGCAAAAATACAGGTTATGTTATTAAAAAATTTTACTTCAGAGACAGGACAGAAAATGCAATGAAAGTCCAAGTAAATGATTTTTAAGTGAATGATTTGGAGGACTAATTACCTATCTGATAATTATAAGGGAAATGCGACTTGGATAAGAAAAGGCCTGTGTCTGGACGATATGTCAAGGATACAAAGGAAATTTACATATATTTATCGGCCAATAATTACACAGTCGCACCGTGTTCAAAAGTAATCATGAGGTCGTGCAAATTCCTATGCAATTTACTTCAGGACATCGGATAAGTGTCCTTGCATATATACCGAAAGGTTCCGAATAATGTGCGTGTAAAGGAATTTAACATCTCTTGTGAGAAAACGAAAGGGAGCCAACATGAAATTCTTACAGTACACAAGCCACTTTGAATTTCATGAATATTTTCGATAAGACTACAATTTCAAATCCAGATGCATGAGAAAAACGCAGATAGTATAAATGGGGACAAGTATCAATACGTACACAAAATTGTGGATGATTTTTATCTGCGGAATTTCCGTAAAGATTATGAAAAGAGGGGTGTAGGTCACAATCTGCCATACTTGCCATGAAAATTTCAGAAGTATATTTAGGAATACTCAATTTTCCGCTAATTAAATGCATCGGATACATCTTTCAGATTATGAGAACGGTGGAAGACAGAAAAATCATTAATTTCCGTTACAAATGCTGCCTAATAGAAGGGCACGGATAAAATTAAAGAGAGCATTACATCGGACAGGTCGCAAATCATGCCTTAATAGCGGGAGAGACCTAAAGAAAAAAAATAGATTTTAAAAGCGATGAGAGCTGAGAGGGAGGCTCGAAATAATTTCAGGAAGCCCATGTTAAAAGCATCTGAAAGTGCGTGAAGGTGGATGCCAGTGGAGGAAGTAGCGCGTTCCGAAGTCGACATGCCATGACAATGAATTATTTATCTCGTATACCAGTTCCTTGACGAGAGGAATAGAGGCGCTCTCTGGTGTTAACACACGCAAAAAGAGAGGAGATAATGCCTGGTAAACAGCCGAGATGATGACGGAATGCAATTTTATGACCATGTTTGCACATTCGGCATGCAGATTCAGACGTTCCGCATGACGAACGCGTTTTGGCAACGATCGAAATTTCTGCAATAAATATGAATACTTTGCTGATTTCTCTCTTAAAATTAGGTTCAGGTGAGAGATAACGATCACATCGTCGTCGAGTCTTGCTGCTAATATGGGTCGAAAGGCACGCACAGCCGAATCACAACCGAAATCACTTCCCAACTTTTGCAACTTCTCTACCTTTGCATTCGCTGCGTGTGACACAGGACTAATAAAACTTTGCAACAGATTCTCGCGCAATTATTACATTTACAATTGCTATAAGTTGTATTTTTGGTGACAAATATACTCGTCTTAAATGTTCCAGAAACAGTAGCGTTCGAAGAGGTGAGAAAGCCTACGATAACTTTGGTATTAGTATCGGGATAGCATGCGATCCAGTGAATGAAATGAAACAAAGGTACAGGTTCGGAAATTTGATCGACCATTTCATATTCTATCCTTTTAAATTATTTAAGATGCGTTTTGATTTCTTTCTCTCACTAACAGGCAACATATCAGTACTCTAAGAACGTAGGTTTGGAAAGATCAATAATTAGATTTGGGCATGAATACACCTGTTTGCTTAAGATAGTAATATTCTCCTCTTATCACTAGCATTAACGTTTATTTGCCTTAAGGGGTATAATATTTTATGATTTGTGTTTGAAACGGCACATATATCACGAATGGATGCTGAATTTAAACTGAATAATCAATATATAATCTAAACACTTTCTGTGCCTGCAGTATAGGGAGTTCAATGTGTGTAATTTCCAAAGGAGAATAAGGAAATAAAATGACGTAAATGGCTTAACCTTTGATGGACCACTGTGACTGACCGTTATTTCACTAAATTAATGAGAACCTCTTCTTCGGCCTGTTACACAAGTAACATTTTTACAAATCTGCTAGCTTTTATTGATAGCTAACCTAATTTTATAATTTAACTAATAAAGAACAGCAGCTTGTACATTTAGAATTTCCTCCTTTGAAACGAAAATTTTGTCCGTAGAGGAGAAAAACTGTGGCGGATTTCTGGAAATAGCCTTGCGGCGTATTTAAGGCGTTCCATTTGCACATGGTCGACTAGCTCCTGACGTGCGATTTTGGATCGGAAACTTGAATGCGGAGCCATTTAGAATCCCGAAAAAGAACAAAAAGGCGAAGCAATGAACCTTCGCTTCGAAGGCCGAGTGGAAGACGCCCTGGAGCGGTGCTTTTCCGTGGATGTGCAGAAGGGTGGGGGCGGAGAAAGATGAGCTACGCCCTCCTTCCGCGGTCCGGCAACGCAACCATTCGTACTTTTTTAAACTCTGGCGTTAATTTTTTAGGTCAACAGATCGCCCCCCGAGCCGACATTTCTGTGGAGGAGAAAACAAAAGCAAACAGAAGCGCGCTAATGCAACAAACATGGCCGCCGCTCGGTCCTAGGAAGAGACCGAAAGAATGAATTCGGTGTCGACGAAACGTCCGCCTCAAGAGGGAGGGAAAAGAGGATCGTTTTAATGAGGTGGAAGGAGGCGGGCAATTTAATAAGTTGGCCAACTCGCGTTTAAACGTTTACTTTTGGCAGCGGGAAAACGCGGTCAACTTAGAAAATTGGCCGAGATTCAAGGACGAGGGCTTTTCCTTTCTCCGATCGATACTTTACTTCATTTTATAATGATTTTTATTCGTAAAGGAAGTGTACGTCGATAGGTAAACATAAAGGATATATGATTAAGGGGTCAATGAGATTAGTAGGTTGGATGATTCTGAACTTACTGATGAAACAGGAAAAATATCACTGAATGAGCTTAGCATCTGCCTATTGGAAAATGGTTAAATGACTAAAATACTACCGAACAGACGGATGCTTTAATAATTTTCCATAAGCCAGCTAATCAACCCAAATAGGTGACACGTTTATCAATGAGAATCTCAGAAACACATCAATTGAAACCTATTGCGTTGACCAACTTAATAGCAGGGCTATTCATGCGCATCCTTTCTCATCAAAGTATCTACCTCATCAACCCAATCCAGAGAAGGATAGCTTACAACAAGAGATATCGAAAGAAGACCACTAGATGGTGTCATGGAGAAATATGCGCTACGAAAAGGGCAGTTAAATACGTGCGGTTAACTTCGGGCGCTAGAACGTGCGGCTAGGAAAGGGTAGATAAATATCTTGGAATCTTGGAAGGAAGTGAAAATCAAACATTAGTTAACCACTGAAGTTTGAATTTTTAAATGAGAATAAACGAGTTAAAACCCGATTAGAAAACCAAAACTATTTATATAAGAAAAGCAAGATTTTCGATTCTCGATTATTTCTCTATACGAACCAATCTTCTTAATTAATAAACTCTGTCAGGCCCTGTAACTTACAGGAACACTGTAACCAGTAACTCAAAGCTATGATGATTAAACTTCCCTTGTATGAGATTAACTATGGTTTCCCTCAATAAATCATACGGCATGGATATATAGTGCAAGGAACATCTGCCATTCTTTCCACCTATAGTCCATTCACTAGATGTTTGCACTTTAGAGAGAGAAAGAATATCTTATCTCTTCGTATAGGGAGCCAATAGGACATGGCGATCTATCCCCCACACCCATCAAGGGCGTGGTAGAACTTTGCTGTGTTGCAACATTAGCATAAAAATATAAATTTTGTTCAAATCGTTTCAGTTTAGAGCAATTCAGTTATAGCAATACTTAACCACAATTTTATTTTTATTTAATTATTTTATCATTAATTTTATTTTATTAATTTGATTCTTAAAGAAAAAGGAATAAACAGAAGAAACAATCTCAACTTCAAGAAGCTGATTTTGATATAAATTCACCACGCCCGTTACTGATGCAGAGACATCAGTGAAGAAATATATCACTAAATGAACGCCAACCTTTTCTTTAACCAGATAAGTGATTATAAACATCCATCGGTAAAAGCCTAACGTTCCCCATTTCCGTGCATCTAACGTATCGCACACGCGTCCACAAATATGTGAACGCAAACTGAAACCACCTGACTCGAACGGTTTCCCGTACTACGGTCTCCGTTGCGAGCGCCAATGAGTCTGCAGAAGAGCATAGACACGGCTCGTGGAGCGAAATGTTTGTCTTTGGAGAGGCGTGAGCATGCGAGAGCCATTGGAAAGAAAATATCCCGAAAAGGAAAGCGGATGCAAATGGTCGGAGAAGTGAATGCGGAGATTGTGCGAGCGCACGAAGCGATGAGATGAGGAAGAAAGTGAGCCGAGCGTGAGATGCGTTATCGAGAGAGGAAAGGCGTCGTCACTCCGCTTACGGTAGCAGATGAACAGATAAACCAGGAATATTAATGAATGAAGGGAATGCAAGCCCGCGAATGTAAACTGAATGGACGGGTGCGCAGGAATCTCGAGGCACCTCTTTTTCAGACATATCTACGGATTATATAAGTTGGGCAAATATTTCATCTATTGGAAAAAGTAATGCTAGTTGAGCGAAAAATCTACCTCGAGTAACTGAGAAAATTAAGCAATTTTATAGAAGCCCTAAATGGAGGATTCTAACTCGTGAAATCGGTTTTGGATGCAGTAAGCCTTCTAGAACAGCCCATTCAATTTCTACATACATTACATACAACCCATTCAACTTCTACATCCTACAGTCAATTTCTACATCCGACCTTACAAAAGGTCATGTTATTGTTTTTGTTAGGACTTACGTCGACAGTGAGAAACCGATTTTGATGCTTCGAGAAATTCGTGCGAGCTGAGCAATTCCAAAAAATAACGAACTGTTTGCACTTTGCTCGTTTTTTGCCCAATACCGCCTACTACTCAAAACTGTTTTACTCATTCAAAATGAAGAGTACACCTAGATTTAAAATAATTGACACAAAATTGATTCAAAAATAAGTGACACTGAGAAATCAAACACGAGTGGTGCAAAGATCGGCACATCAAAAGCTGGCCTAAATCATGCCTCCTCTAACTTTGCCAAATGAGGTATCTTATCTCGCAACTGATTTCACTCAAAAAATTGCAAGTAAGAAATAGGGCTTTGGGCAAATGCGTAGGCTGTAATATACTGGAGCAGAGATTGTACTGCAAAATGTAAGGAATGAGTCCAATAAAGTATAGGAAAATAAGCGAATCCAAGGAACCCCATTTTGATTAATCAACGACCAAGATATAAAGAATATAAATATATGATAACGATTGCATCGAACTTTACATGGTGGTATTCCATTACAACAAAGAGCGAGTTGACCAAAAGATTTATTTATAGATACCACAAAATAGAAAACAACACGACCCAGGTTAGGATGGGTATCTATCAATCATCATCATCATTTTGTATGTTTGCACCTGATGATGATGCCACGCATCAGAACCGGGGTCCTGTAGATTGCTATATTTCTGTTTGTATAAATAAATCTATTAGTCAACTTGCTCTTTATGAATACACATGGTCCAGTTTTATCGTTCAATATGGACAAGGCAAAAATGAAAATAAACGAACGAAAATGGAGCGAACGCGATAACAAGATCGTAAAACTGAAGAATTGAATAGACGTCATGAGGAAACGTACTGTAGGAATTCGATCGCTATCCTATCCTAGCAGAAAAATCGATATCCAAAATATAAGATTAATATTTTACAATGATTCTTTCTCTCAATGTTGTCATAAGAGAAACGTACGTAAGAATCAAAACCATAGATGTGTTACGGTTCCCGCCTCATATTTTCATTCTTGTAATTTTATGAATTTCCCCAGATTACCTCCCTAGGGTCATTATTTTTTTAGAACCGAATAGTTTAACGATAACCTTCCTAACTTTATGTGAAACGAGGAGTAAACAATTGTTACATAACAAAATACGCACGCATTACCTAATCACTGCGGAGTAGGAAAGGCTCCATAAAAAGAGCCTGATTAAGATTCCAATGATCACTTCAGCTAGAACGCCAACACCGCCTAAACGAAACTGAGAGGCAATGAACCAACAAGCGTCAACTGGACAAGCGACCTATGTACTAAATGTGCATGGACAAACTGAATTAGCTAAGGGAATGAACCGTTTTAAATCATCGCCTCAAGTGAGATATTACAAATAGCCGAATATCTTGTGAATGGTTCACATCCCAATGTGAAGTTGTGAATCCCGAAAACAAAACCACCGAGGAAACAATTGGAACCTGCGTCGCTTGAGATTTCCACACCTTGTATCCGCGGATTTATTTATGAGCCCTAACTTTCCTGTGGGGGAGTTTTCCGCAGATTGTCAAAGCCTTACAAAATTTATAACTTCTATTCACAGGTATTAAGCAACTTGAGAAGCTCGACTTCTGAAGAAATAAAGGAATGCTCTCTACTATAAATCTTTCAAGCAACAAAAAACAAACTGTATGAATAGCTAAGCTAAATTTAGTCATCAAATAAAACACAAATTAATGAAGAACTATGTTTCATAACAAAGCAAAATCTTAGGGTGATAACTAAGAAAAGTACGATCCCGTTGAAAGAATAGTTGTTCTTAAGTTATTTATCAGTTCCGTGATAATAAGGTTTTTCCTGATCAGTTACGAAGCGATAACGATGAAATATAAACACTATGGACAAATGCCTGAGAGAAGAAATGGATTCACGGTTGTAATTGAAAGTGGCAAAAATGAGCACCTAATTTATTCGAATGAAAGCTTATAGAAGAATTATAGAAGGTTTTGTAAGAATATCTGAAATTCCGTCCTTAAGATATCTGATTCTCCTTCTCAATCATGAAGCCTTACTTTACTTAAAGATCGTAAAAATAACGAGGTATGGGCATTATTTAAACTCTTACACTTAAAAAGAGCAAAACATCTAGCACGAAGTAATCAAGCACTATAAATCTTAAATAATCTATTTTCAGAAGTTTTTGAGGCAAAGAAGAATAACTTATACCGATTGGATTAATGCCTACAATTTACCACTATTCATACGAAAACCAAAGCATATTTACCGAGTCAAGTAGGATGTAAAATTAAATACATTTCTGAAAATGACTAAAAAGAAAGGCGCACAAAAATTTAAACTTGCTCCAGAATACAGGTTATATCACTGTGAAATCGGTAAGCATACTACTCTATGGTAACGTATAACACATCATTCAGGGAGATTTTTTAAACGTTAAAACAAACGATGTTTGCAAAAACATTCTTCATTACATTTCATTTATTCCAGAATCCTTCCCTTCCATCGTCATTTCGTAAATTAAAGCTTTCTAGAGAGTTTTACCACCCGCTTTGTTTAACAAACAAAATAAACTTTCCACTCGAACCTTACTTATTTCTTCATTACACACTTTAAATGCACATTCAACTAACTTCGTCCGATACAGGCCACACCTTTCACATACCAAGCACAACCTTTTCCTTTTCCGAACAACTCTTAGAAAGCTTACGACCCAAACCTGAAACTGCCTACCAAAGTTTTACCATTTCGTTGAAGACACCTGGTTTTGCGCATATCTACCAAAACCCCTCTTCATTCATCTTTTTAATATGGCCCTTCTTTCCTGGTACCGAATTCACTCTCAAATACATTTCAGTCTGTTCTATTGAGAACTCCACGAATGTATTTCTTCCAATCTTGTTGGAGAACCTAAATTAACCGAATCGACTTACTTTTTCTAGTCTATCCCACTCCCACATCTTAAGAGCTTCCAGTCCTCTTTCGTCTCCTCTTCCTGATGTTCATGTTTTGCATCCACTGGGAAACACTGCAAACGGAACGCTATTTACTTATCCCTCAATATTTTCATCAGGGCGACGTCTCTTGCGTATCCCAAGGGAAATCCACGTTAGAGAACCACACTAATTCCATCCGCTCCCTAAGACGATGCCCGTTCGTCTGTGTGCGTTAGCTTTTGGTCTGGTGCACGTGAGACTTGTGGACGGGGTGCAGTCGACAGATGTGGAGAGAGAGAGAGTTCGCGGAGAGTGCGTTATGCTATCGTCTATCCCCTCCAGTGTCCTCCTATTCCCCCGTCCCCCGTTCGATTCGCTCCTTTCCAGGCAACCCCTGCGGTCGATGACTTTTGGAGGTGAGGAAGTGGCAGAGTGATAGAGTCGATTAAATGCTCCATCCCCACTTCCGTCTTCTACGGCCAAACCACACCCATCCCACAACTTTACGCGAGACCTTAACTTTTATTATTTTTATTAGAGTGGCGCGCCTATGTAACCCGTTCACCTCCGAAATATCTTCCGTGCCTTATTTTACGGCTTCCCCCTACCAATATTTGTTCCGTACGCCGCTTTTTGTTGATGTTTCCAAAATCTTTTCACTGTAAATACATAGCGGAAGCAGCTCTTTAGAAGATAACGGAATTTCATTTCAAGAGTTTTAAGAACTTATTTATTGGGAAATATGAAAGGTATGCACCGGAATTGACACTAAAGCGCACAGAATTCCCTATATTTTTGTCACGAAGATATAACCGGTAGTCTAAAATCCGTAAGAAGACTGTCCGTTCGCGCGCAGATGTGTACTGACCGAATACAGCTACGAATTCTAATGGCCTCCGTAAATGATGACAAAGGAAATTGATTTGGACACTGAAGGAAGTAATTATTTCCTCGAATAAACGAGAATGACACCGAATAAAAAAGATCCACATCAACTTTTGACGATAAAGATTAAAACATTCTCACAAATACTCTACATAGAACTGAAAAATTAGAACACCTAAAACTAATCACTAGACAGCCAATTACGGTGTAATTAAAATAACGAAATGTTCACACTTCTCGTTTGATACGACCGTTATTATTAACGTAATCAGCAACGCTTTGAAGGCAGTCCGTTGTTTTCAGAATATTTCATATTGTATGAGTTTCTTTCCAAAAATCCCAAAAAAATCAATTACAACTTTTACGACGCTACTACGATAAAAGTCAAAGGATGAATGGTTTCATTATAAAATAAACGGCTATGGGGGAACAAATTTTTCAAAAATTCTTCGTTTTTTAATGAATTTCTTCTAGATATCCACTCTGATGTCCTCAGAAAGACAAACACGGAAATCCCGGGAAAATCTTCCCCTCTTGTAAGTATACCTTTTGGTATTGTCATCAAACATTTGAGTATTAAAACTGATCAGTTAAACAGCATTATGCTGATTTATTTTTAACACTACAAAATTCGGAGCATTTCCAGACGAAATTGAACGCAAGACTTGAAAATATATAGATTCGCGAGTGTAAACTTAATAACTTGCGACGTCCCAAACAATGCTTCGGAGCAAGCATACATAAAATATCGGGTAGATAGAACAGGAGGAGGATAAGGCAGGTCAATGCACGCAAAATATGCCATCATTGATAAAAAAGAGGAAAGTAAAAGGTAAAGATTGAAAGTAAGGCAAAGATTCGACGGGAGCACACCGCGGGAATGGAGGTAGTATAGGAGTCTATCTGTTCCACGAAAATTAGAATCGATTCGATCCAACAATATGATAAATGAGGAGACCAAATGCGCCAGGGAATAGAGAAGACGGAGGCGAAGGAAAGAGCCTCGCACACGGCACACACACCTTTAAAATATCGTACGCGTGGAAAATGAGAGAAAAGGCAAAGGGCAGTGACACTCGAAGAGGACGGAACGAGACGCCCATATCCCATTTTTATACTATTCTTTAAATTTAACAATTTTTAGGAAAATGGTTCCTTTAAAGCAACGAACCCCGTAGTACACCGCAATTTCGCTACAGAGAAACTGTTACTGTTAGAAAAAAGAATATCCTCTGATGTAAAAATAGATGGTCATTATACAGTAAGGCTTACCACATGGTAAGTGGTTGACTAACCATATACAAGTGGCCAGTAAATAGCAAGAAAAGGGAAAATAAGAATTGTATTTCAGAATTAAAAATCATTTCCTTGAATAGGTCCCCGAATCATCCAAGTAACCCAATAATAACAAACCACCTTAACATAATTCACACAAAGGCTTTCCCAATTAAGTCATTAATATCTTCAATATTTTACAAATAAGTGTTCATAAGCTCTCATCATTATATTCGGAATCAAGATTAGAAGAACTTGCCTCTTGCATAGTAGCACAACTGTGTGCGATCTCCGAAAAGATTCGGCAAAGTAAAGAGCAAGCTATTAATCGCACGGTATATAAGATCAATGAAACAGGAAATACAAGGTGCATCCAATGCGTGGAGTAGTCAGAAAATTATACATAATCGACAGCGGTATTTAAAGGTGGATTCGGTTTGAAATTCTATTACGATAAAATGAACGTACTAACGATTATTTAGAATGCAGCAGTTAAAGATAGGGAATCATCTAAACAAAACGAATTGGCTTCCCATGTACCGATATTAAACCAGACCAATATGCAACAGACCGACGAAAATAGAAATTGAGGATCCCGGTATTAAAGAAAAGGATGATTAGAATGACGTACATAATTCACGGCTCCTAACCAGTAGATAACTAGAACTGGTAACATTGGAAATGACGATGATAAAAAAGAAATTCGAGGAATCAGAGATAATGGAAATTTAATGGGATTAAGGGAGAGGTCAGTTATCGACACTGAGCCTTGTTACACCAGGACTGTAATAATGACGGATAACAAGAGAATAAAATACAGCGACACAGGAATGATTCTTTAAAATATGCTCAGGAAGAAAATTCACCTGTTCTTGGAGAGAATTTTAACTTTATCTAATATTTGTAAAAATAACACAACAAAATACATGTACTACATATTAAACTACTCTTATCTGGATAAGAAAGCTTAAACAATTTTACGAACGGCAACTGAAATAAATGTCAGGAAATAAAACGTCTAAAGTAGGAGTATAAAAAGTTTAAAAAAAGAAAATATTATTGAAAAAATAAACACGATAAAAGTTGAAATACATAAAAATAAATTAAATTTGATTTTCAATATGTACTTATATTATATACAATAATTTTTTTTAGTAAATGTTAAATGCATCAATTAGGAAAATATATTAGTTATAAAAAATCTATGAAAGGAAATTTATAAAGCAATCAAATTAAGTGAACTAAACATTTAACGAAAATTAAAAAGGAATTTTCATTAATATAAACATTTTCATTAAATAAATTTATAAACTA
Source organism: Ladona fulva (assembly GCA_000376725.2). Lineage (NCBI taxonomy): Eukaryota > Metazoa > Arthropoda > Insecta > Odonata > Libellulidae > Ladona > Ladona fulva. The sequence goes on from KZ308443.1 coordinate 220,591, forward strand.
AACTAACTTAATTTGTTAAATTTTATGATCAAAATATGGTTTTAAATAATTAAAGAAAGCAAATAAAAATCAATACTCATCAAATCATATTTTTATCATCTTCTCTAATAATTTTTACGAATTTCTTACGTACAAAACTAATAATGACTTACAATAATATGAGGTAAAAATTTGTTTAATACTTGTGACAATAATGCAATAGTCCTGGAAGAGTAAAATTGCGAACTATTCTATTGGGTGACAACACAGCTTTTCGTGGGGACGTCAACTTCCAAATAAATTTCTTTTCTTGACATCCCTACCTTGTGATAGGAAATGAAATAAAACCAATATTTTAATACATTTACGGAACGGAATGAAAATTTTCTAAAATTCCAAGAAACTACATCAATCTTCGAGTTCATTTCGCGCGACTTCGCAAAATTTTACAAACATACCCGTTTGATATTTCGAAATATTTCGAAACCTTGGAACGTCGAAGTAAACCGATATGAACGTGGATCCGAAACTACAAAGAGGACAAAAATAAGTAAAGAAACAGTGGAGCGGATTGCAAGTCCTTCGCAACACCGATAAGCGGAAGTGAACGGTGAAAAGTTTAAGGACACCAACTGATCAAATGAACGGATTTGGACCATATATATGTGAGACTTTCACTGCACGAGCGGCCGTGAACCGGATGCTGAGGCGGACCGCAATCCGTGAACAGTTTAAGTAATATACTTCGTTTAATCGATTGAAAATGATGCCACTCCACAGATCGGATCCTAAAATGAATACCATGCTACCCCAGGACTTTATCGACACTATGACTTTATGACTAGCAGTGCGTACAAAAACAACACTACCGATTACATCGTTCTATATGACATGGGATACCTTTCGTACAATATTTCAGCGAATTAAGAAAAAACTATTCTAGATATCTCAGAATAGAAAACGCCCTAAACTGATTACTAATATAAACCACAAAATACATACACATAAATATGAACGAGCATATATTTATAGACTAAATGATGGGGGTAAATACTATTAAAACCGACTACTTTTTCCAATATAAAATTACTAGGGATTCAACATAACAAAGTTAGATAGGGTTTTTACGAAATATTTTGTGAGGAGGAGCTTTAAAAACATCCACGAAAGAACAAGAAGCTTATACTTCCACATAAAACTTGTGACCCCGGTAACCATAAAGAAAGAGATCGTAAAGTTTATCAAGGAGAGAGTACAGCCATTAAAAAAAAAGTGCAGAGGTCATTCCATAGTAAGAGTTTTAAAGCTTCCACGAAATCAGCTCTCATGCAATCCACCTAGCATTAGGTGTTTTTAATCCACTGCTAAGGGCCCCTCACATCTCCAAACATTCGCAATACCAAAAACCTCATTAACAACGCCCTTTCGATTTGTCTCTGTATCCTTGGAAACGAGTTTGTCGCAACAGCTTTTCGGCGACACTAATTAAAGGACAATTAATCATTCGCAAAGACACGCGGAAGGGACGAAATTATCCCAGATGATTTTGTTTGCCTTAACGTGGAGATTGGAGCGAGCTGAGGATATCCTAGATGACTCTCAATAAGGAAAAAGGACTCCATTTAAATCTCTGGAATTCGGAGATACGTCTATGGCAAATAAAATTTAATGGTAAATTATATTTTATTTTCGAAAAATTCTTTAGCGATGGAACTTACTGACGGAATCTCATCAGCAGCCATTTATACTAAACAAAACTGCTTAATCTTGGGGACTAAAAACCTTAAAATTTGCCGATTCATTTAACGACACAAACGACAAAGAAGAAAAATTTAGCGTTTAAAGATAGCAGGCATCCCACTATAACATGCATCTCCCATTTTGTATCAGAATTAGAAAAATAAATGTGACTGAAGTGATAAAACTATTGAAATGTTAAGATTTACAGAATTAAAATAGGATAGAAGAGATTGATTAACCAACAAGGAAAGTTGCAATGATTTTTCTTGCGGATTTATTACACAGTAATTTAAATTTCGTAATGAAGAAAAATGAATGTATTGCAAAAATTATGAGCCATTTTTTCGGTCACTCAAAAGTTTTGACACTAACAGTTTATACGACAAAACTTGCATGACCCTCTTAAAACAATGACACGAAACTAACTTTCGCTGACATAAACCAGGGTAGTTCCCGTTGATATGAAAGAGTAAAAGCTGGGCTTTTCAACCTCAAGGTAGCATTAATTGTCCAGAGGAAAGGTTACAATGGCCGAGACTTTCAGATCGCCCGAGGCAGCGATTCTTTGGGAGAAATAACTGGGGGAAACGCATTCGTGCCATATTAGAGAACAGAAAGCTCGATAGAATGGGATATGGCAAGAAGATTAGAGTAGAAAAGTATTACAAACGAACTTAATAATGAAAAATGTAGCTCCCAAGCTTACAATTGAATTTTTCATCAAGTAATTTATAAACATTAAATTCAGAGCTTCGCTCAAATGCAAAAAATTTCTGATTTTGAATCGCAAACATTCCATCATAAATTTCTTTCCATCCAGCCGGGGAAATTTTGACGTCCCTACGACCTACTTCGCAGAAACTACATGAACCGGTATTCCAAAGAGGATTATTCGGAGAAATTCAGCGAATGCGCGAAAAATGGGCTGAAGAGTATTAATACGTCGGGTTTTCGTAGAAGCTGAATTATAATGCGACTACTTTTCAGTTAAAGATCGGCAAATGAAAGCACCGAGAAAGTCCGGTGGCTTCGGAGGCGGTGGAATACGCATATGCCGTTTGGGATGCTCACGAAAGAGGCCTCATTAATGGGATGGAGAAAGTCCTGCGCGGCTGAGATGGATTACACGTGCGTACGATGTAGAACGCAGGGTATTCATTCAGAGAGCAAGGCTGGAAACAAACTCTCTACGAATAATAAGCTCGATGTTAAGCACGAACCACCAATTTTTTATCACTTGACCGTGACAATCTTAATGCTGAATCAAAATATGTATCTTTGAACTCGCAAATGACTTCTGATACGTATATTCCACTGCTGACCTTAGAGATGTATTCGAATTTAAGAAAGATAAGTTGAAGAAGCTAATAATGAGAGATAAGTGCATGAGAATATATGCGCAATTTCTTCATGCGTGAAAACCTATCACAGTTATGGTGAAGGAGAGGCCCATTCAGGCCTAACAGCGCCTAGCAAGGGATTAATATTATCTAAGCTATAATCTTGATATATCCCACCATCAATTCGACATCTTCGAAACCAGTTCCACAATTGAGACTGAATTTTTCCGACAAAACTAATTTCTTCAAACCGCACTTCAGAATGGTGATACTAAAAATATCACACATTACAGGACTCGAACACGAATCTCTTACATAAAGGTATGATAAATCCATTCCACTACCACGGCAAAATATTCATCTCCCTTTTCCCCTTTGGCGGAATGTTACAGGAATCTTCCCCCTATATTGACATAACGCTCACCTCCATTACCGTTCATATAACTTAATTCGAAAAAATGGTCTAATTTGCGGAAAATGTTCCAAAAATTTCTCTCTGGATTTTTGAAAAGACTCTTTCGCTTCGACATTAATATTCCGTTCACGGAGAACTTCTTGGCATCCAGTCTAAATGCTGGAGCCCATAATGTGAAGCAGAGTTTCACCGTTTTAGCGAAGGTTAATGCTAAACATAGAAACTATTCATCAGCAGAAAGTGAGCGAAAGGTTTCGTCATAATGAAGGAAACTGCGGACCGCGAAAAACTGCTAGTGGAACATACCCGTTGAATTCAAAAGGAGTGTCGCATACGTCATAATAGAGACCTGTAGCTTATTTGATAAACTGACTTTTCGCTAATTAAGATCTCAAAAAGGTCCCCAAATTAATTAAAAGCAGGAAACACGATAACCCACTTAGCAGCGGATAATATCTCTCGATTATTCGCAAGAATGAATCTTCAGATGCTGATTCTTGATAAGATGTGGTGGCTCGTTGATGAGTCCCAACGAGGAACCGTCGTGAATTATGCCGTTTTCGGGAGATGCTGCAGAAACAGAAGGTTTGGAAGATTTCATTCCCAGTTCCAGGCAGTAGGGAAAAGGAAATGTGAATGGGAACAGATTGACTCGCAAACATTTAGATTGGATTCTTAAAAAAAAGAGAATAAAGAACACTCACGCGAACCATTAGAATTAAAACCTCTGAGGAAAGATAAAATAGAGGAATGTATACAACATGTGTATTTATCGTAAATGAGAGTTAATGGTATCCTAGGCATGTTACGGTGAAAGTACCAAATTATCACTCTTTCGGAAGAAAACTCTCACGCTACCTAAAGGAAAAATTCTTCTTGGTCATTCACACTTGGTGAACTCCGTGTGAAAGACGTGATGGTTAAACTATTTTATTTACATTACTTTTCGATGTAGCGGACCTTTTTGAAAGATTAAAGTGGTACGTCGTACCTCAAGATTTTTTTCACCGCTCAAGTGATCACCTTGGGACAGACTGGTCACTGCTACTCCAAATACCTTGTAAACGATGTTTAGCACGGTAAAAATATTTCCTGGAAAATTCAAAATGAGATAGTTTGCCTTAAGTTTTTAAAAGATTAAGGATTCCTATAGTAAATAACGGCAAAAGTGCCACAATTAAAATAAGATTTTGCACGTGAATGAACGATAAAAATGTAGTTGTTTGTAAATGTAAAAGTTTTTTCAACTTTTCATTTCGTATAAATTATGAAGTCGATTTATCCTTGCTCAGTCTGTCACTTCATCAACTCGGAAGTTATTTTACATTTAAATGTTTGAGTATAACGGATTTATATGGAAATGTTAGATATTTAAGAACATATTATATCGTTGTTGAGCATCTCCTGAGATACCCATGTTACATTTTGTTTGAAGACAATTATAATTGAATAAACTTAACTAATACATCATCAAGCAATAGTTGAAGAGTTGAATATCGATTATAAACGAAATAATGTCAAAGAGAGCAACTTTAATAAGAAAAAATGCTAGATAGCAAAAGAATGGATAACGTTAAGCGATCTACATTTACCCACCGCCTTCTCTACACCATGAACTAATATCCTGATTTCTCCCAGTAGAACTTAACACAAGATTTTTTTACTTAGGTTCCGAATACCGAGATATCTCAGGCTATTTTCTTAAAGAAAGACGATTCTGAGTTTTATGTTAACACCTTCCATAACCTTGCCCCAAGCACTAGGAAGGATATTGGGAAGGGAGAACGGGAGAGAAGACATCCTGTTCAGTTGGTCCATGAAGGAATATACGAGGGGCAGTCCCTAAATGTAAGATCACGGATTCCATGGGCGGTTTCTCCGAAATTTTGCCCTTTTTGACTTAAGGATGGCGGATATAAGAGCCAAGGGAAGCGTGACCTTCGCGAGAAAGCCCTTTTCGGGAGAGCAACCCTTTCTCCTGAGAAATGATTGTGAGAAGCGACAACTGGGCGTGTCGCCGGGAGGATACCTTTCTCGTGCGGGCGTTCAAATCTCCAGTTCAAAGGAAACAGGACTTACTGTCTCCGCGACCGCGCCTTTCACAAAGCACGACTGCAGTTTCCGAATTATAATATACTCACCATAATGTAAGCCTTAGATATCATTTTTAGGAGTTCAAGGCTCCAGAAAATGATTTTTATGACTGAAAGAACATGAAATGGTCAGAGCCAAAATCTTAAAAAAGTATAGTTAAAATCGCTTAGTTATTCTGCCGAAATTTCGGAGAGAACAGAAACTTGAATGTAGTTTCCCAAACCACGAGGTTCTGGTGATATAAGGATTCAGTTAGAACACGAAGAGATGCTCTGACCTAGGACAATCGCATTTTGATATCGTTTACAAAGAATAGAGTCACTTGACCCTTAAAGATCAAACTCTTTCGGTCTCGATAACACCTCAGCCCTTAGCCCCTTATTCCATTTAAGGCTGCGATTAACATCAGTTCCTAAAAGCCGTGATTTGGAGATAGCTGGAAATGAAATGGTGTTGATCACTGCCAAGAACTGGATCGTTTCAGAAGACCCATAAGGAATGCTTTTTATTAACTCCATTGATATACCATTTCGTTTCTGAGAACTCTATATTACTTTACCTACAGTAACTTATTACCGACTGAGCATCGAAGAAACTCTGAAAAAAATGACCGGTATCATCACCAACCCTCATGAGCAGAGTTTCTCAAACTTTTCCTCCGGCGGAACACTTTATCAATTCTATGATATCAGCGGAACACCTAGGTTACTCTTTCTTAATTCAAAAGTGAAATTCATACAGGAATTATGATTCTTCGTAAGATTCCGCGGAACACTTAAAAACTCTTCGTGGAACACCAGTGTTCCGCGGAACACACTTTAGGAAACCCTGCTCATGAGGATGATCTTTGAACGAACTGCAATTCAAGAGCTCTTACCGTTGATAATGGATTTACTTGAACTTTTACGAAGGATGGACTGATTGTTACATTATACTCGAACTCAATTTACTATCTTACGGATCTTACGGAATTACATCATCGTAGCATAATGACACAACATTAACGTTATTTTCACATTCCGATTTCGGTAGTATGGACTTTGTTCGGTTTTACGCCTTCGTTTCAAGAGGTCTATGAAATACAGTCCTGCCTTTCGCTACTAACGCAAATAATAGCCAGTGAGGAATCAAGAATACTACTGTGACCAGTTCGTGTCCCTTTCACATTTCATAGTTCTGATTAGCAAAAGATTTCCGCTGTCTGCCGACATTTCAATTTGAGTACCAATCGCGGAAAGATCACAATTCTTCGCTCCCATTCACGTAACGAATACTTAAGTGACTTTTACTTTCATTTCCCGCCTGATAATTGGAAACTTTCCTCTGGGAAAACAAAGCATTGAGATTTTCGGTTGCAAAGCTCGAAATTGCCTCGCTGATGGTGAGCTGAGGGATTGAAGGGCGCCCAAACAGTTGAGCAACTCGTTTATTAATGCTACAAGAGGAGAGTTTTTCACACGAGGGAAAAGTGTCACATGCCCAAGGGCAGACGTCGGCGGGAAAGAGAAATTGCCTAGACGGCAATGGAACATTGCGGGAACTACCAATAACTTTCTTCGGATACATCAAACTCATAGCGAAGACTCTCCGTTGTTAGCAAACCAGAGGTAATTTTATGGTAAAACTAAGTCGTATATGGAATAAGAAAATTTTATAATTCCGATTTCATTCGAGAGTAACCCCAAATGAAGATACGCTGTTTCTCTGACCCGAATTTCAATTGACAGAAAGTAACCAAAGCAGATAAAGAAATCCTGTAAAAAAGATGTTTGTTACTTGCAATAGAGGCATTAACTTTTTTAAGAAGGATGAAAAATCGACAAAAATACAATAGCACCTCCAAACAAGTTTTTTCATTGGTTTTACAAGAAAAAAATGAGAATTTCTATCAATTTTCTATCTATTAAGGTAACCTTGGAATAAATCGATATTCAAAATTCATTCTATATCCCAAAGCATTCCCCAGAGATGGGAGACCATCAAGGGAGTGCCTGCTGATTGGTCTTCTACATCTGACTCTCGAATAAAGTCGCATATCCATAAACTCGATTAGGAAGACATTAAAAAGTGAAAGGATGACTTACAATCGATTAAATATGATGTGAATATGAAACAGCAGGTGAATGAAAAACAACATCCTCCGCAAGCGATGTTTTTTATTTCCCCAAATCGATTTCGGAAAATGTACACATCCGCTCTAGGCGGGAAATGATCGCATCGTTAACCGGGTGATTTCTCAAAACAGAGTTCGCTGCATCGCGCAGATCAGCAAACTTTCACCAGGGGACGTTACACATCGTCAAAAACAAAAATTATTACGTACAGAATAAAAAAAGAATTTTAACCAGTGAAATCTTAATATTCTAAAATCCGATTCCCAAAACGAAAAAGGTGACAATTACAGATCTTGCGGCATCTAAAATCATTGAGCGTCCTAACAGTTCACCACGATCTGCATTCTCAGATAAATGTGAGGATAAAATATGACACTTGAATCACTTTTATACATAGAAGAACATCGTCGCGTGGAAAACTTCTGAAAATAAGACGCTCAACTCCGCATTTCTACCAATTTCAAAAAATAGCCTTGGCGACTTTCGCACGCGAACAGAGTTTATGCCAATTCATTATCATTTGAAAAGTGACTATAATCTTATGCTTAAAAGAGACTGGCCTTATTTCTTTACACTTAATGGGATAAAATAAATAATTAATACTTCGCACTAAATGTGAAAGCAGGTGTCTGCAACGTACGAGGAGAACGATCTCGTATAGGAGAACTCAAACATCGATTCTCAAATATTATTCCTCCGAAAAATCGCGAAATTCCGAAGTCACCAAGGAATGAAATATAGAGTAATGCAGTGCGGCTCACAATTTTATGGAAAAATGAAATGTACAGGGCACAAATATAAAATGAAATTAAAAAATAGAATTCTAAGTAAAATTGCAGGAATAGTATTTTCTTGCAAGTAGAAACGAGAAAAATTTGAGATGTAGTACGAGGTCATACATTGTGAAGAAAATGTATTCACGCTACTTGAAACGATTAAGAAAAGAAAGAAATTTTGGATGAAAAAAGATATTTGCGAAAATTTTGAGAAAAAAATGGATAGAGGAAGTGATAGTCATTTTAAGAGACATATGAGAGTTATTCGAGGCAAAAGGTAAATCCAATACAATCAATAATTATAAGACAAATGATGCGATAAGTAACAGTGGTATTGTTAAAGTATTCTTTAAATAAATTTCACACTTGTGTGCTTTCACCGAGAATCGAATCTGGGACCGCTTTCACAAAAGACAAACGAGCTACCCACTTGTCTATCCGGGATGCAATAGGCGAAAGATGCCGATAGGGATCACTATAATAACCAAAGAAAATAAAATCCACGTTAGTATTCAACACCGATTTCAGGATCTTACTCGTCCAGGACATCTCATGTCGCGTATTCCAAGATGAATTCGTCAATACTTTAGAACACATAGTTTATCATATCTGATCGGTCTCTCCTATCTTCCCCGTTTTTCCTTCGAGGGGATTTGTTCAGAGTGAACTCCACATTCTTAGAACAGGCCAGACGCCCTCGAGTCAAATAAATGCTGGCCCCCACCGGGAATCGAACCCAGGTATCGCTGTCGCCGAAAGCAAACGCGCTGCCCACTTGATTATCCAGGGACCTTTCTTCAATATCGGCACTCCACTGGAGATCTCCTCTTTCCGCGACTGCGCGTGTAAAGCTGCAGAGACAAAAATACCATTCGCCCTCCTTCGGGACACTGGACGCTCCACAGCCTTCAGGCTGATAAGGAACAGCCGCTGCTTTTTAATCAAGAGCGATAACATGAGCAGCTTTGAATGTACGCAAAAAAGAAATGGAAACTGTGAGACTGAGAATGCAAGGAAAATCATCACGCTTGAACCATATCGTTTTCCAAAGTAATATCAGAGCAGACACCATATCAACCAGACACATACTACGCTATGGCAAAGTATTATGTTCTTTACATTTGTAATATAGCAATATATTTTCTTAGATACAAATTTTTATCAACAATCATAAATATAACTATAACAACGATAATACCGATAAAAATATTATAAAAACGCGAATAACCAGCATGACTATAGGCACTGGTGTACTCGAAATAACATTAAATGTGCCAAATAAAAGGATAGAATATTCGCAATATCAGAGGGTTTTAGAGGATCTTCCAATCGGCATCGACGGGAAGATAGGTGATAAAGTTTATGACTGATTCAAGAAATTCTGAATAATTTTCTCAGTTTATAACCTCAATTTTCAGTTCGATTAAATCAGCATCAGTTATTACACTTCATATCATAAACTTTTCAAATAAGAACTTATAAAAGAGGCCAATCGTCACTGCTCAGACCGGAAAGTTTCTTTTTGTTCGGTGTAAGCAATCGGCTGCTGTTGCTAAAAACTAAATAATGAATCGATAGCGCGATATCCAAGGAAAAGAAAGGAAGGCTCTCGACGTTCTAAAAGCTCTAAATGGACAATTGGAGGGTATCAGTATCGTAAAAATCAACAGAGAAGGGGCCATGGGCGATCTCATATCTACGGCCATAAATTTCTGAAAGAGGTTGTACTTTCTCGAATGTAATGCTCAAGGAATATTAAAACGGAAGACAAAGAAGCAACAAAGGACAATGGGGAGGAATGAAAGGATAGTTACAAGGCAGATAACTATCCAAGGTAAATAACCACTCGGGAGCACCGTTTATTCCGTTATCGTCCCAGGATGAACTTCGATTAATGCCCCGATTTCACACGCAAGTGTATCCCTCTTGGTTCCTCAAAACCTCTCCACTTAAAGAAGCTTAAGAAAACCGCTCGAGATCGATTTCAGGGCCACTGCAACCGAAAATCAATCATCCCATAGCGACGACCTTCATTCTTTCCAGCTGTAATTAACATTTTCCAAACACTGATTCTTACCGCCAGTCCGAAGTAAAATATTTGTTTCCTCTATAGTTCGCATTCTCCAAGATAAAAAAAAAACAAGTCATCCTGACGAAAAGTAGCCATATGAAATGTTACGGGGTAAATTTTTAGTAAAATAATTCATACAGATGTGTTTACAATAGACTAACTTTAATATTTGTGAACTGTTCTTTCGTTTTTGAATTCTCGAAGCTGTACTGGGCTTTTTAGTAGTTCTGATTTCACGCCTAAAATAAATTTATATAAATAAATATCTGCCGTATTATTATTAATCCAGTTTATTAAACACTATCAGTGATGAACAAATCAGAGAAATGAATAGATAAAACATCTGAGAGAGACAATTTCCCCGGTATAAGCACTACAGAGAGTGAAAATGCTAAAGTAGCACAGCATGACCTTGAAATATGACTTTCAAGTCATTAAACGTGCGTTTCAAACAGGAATTGAAATTTCCATACGAATCGTAATCTACTATAGAAAAGCATAAATTCAATGACGATCAATTTACATCTAAGACCTTCTAATTAACGTATTTTAAAGGTTATCGAGTCTAAAATAACTTTAAATAACCACAAGAATTTTAGGAATTACATGAATAGCTAATAAGGGTGGCCAAATTATATGCACTTACAGGATGTTTTTCCGATTTCTAGTTCACCTGTATCACTGAGCCCGCTTTTAATGGATTTCACCATTCCTCTCAATTCCCCATTCAAGTAGCTGGGCACGAATTTGTCCCTTCTTCCACTACATTCTGTACTTCTCCGCGGAAGAGAATCGTAACCGCTTACTCATTCCTGACATGCTGTCATTAACCGTTATAATAAATTCTTAAGGAAATAAGCCTCAACACCTTGCACTTACTGTGAGACCACCTTCAAACATTTTCGCAGACCACACCGCGTAAATAATCTCACACTTTTAGAATATGGATTCATGAACATTTTCTACGAAGCAATTTACTCCCAATTACATCAGACGAGGTTACCACAAATGCGAGTATTTAAAGGTACCACGTCCCGGTAAAAGCCATCCAAAGGGTATAATCCGAAAACCTTACATATACATCTACATTAATACCCTGCAAGCAACTTTTGACTCATGGCGGGGGAAAGCAACAGAATATTTATACCTGACTAGCGCCAAAATTTAAATAAAAACTTTTGCCCCCGACGATATTATGAAGCTTCCAGTTTACATTCGATGAAGAGAACGGTCAGGTAATTTTGTAGATAGCTATATACCTGTGAATATAAAAAATACGACTTTTGATTGACCATCGTTCCGTACACGTTCCTTCGGGTTTTCCTCGACCGACGTCACTACGTTCAAACGACTACATCACATTTCCTGTGACACATAGGACATCCACAAATACAAGAATTTCTCTTTGGAAATGTAACTGTCAATTTCTCAGTACACTGCAACTCCGAGAACGATTGCCTTCGCAAAAAATGGTCAGAAGGGGGAATTCTTATGTTACGCACAACTTTGATTTCCCTGATGAAAATCTGGTTTCCTTTCTCACGTAAAAAAACTATAAAAGCGAACATATGTCATTAGCGAATGAATTGCGGTATGTTTATTCGGCCCTCCTGTCAAATACTTTCCACACCAACCAGCGTCTCCGGTCAGCCAGTCGTAATTATGTCAAACATAATCGAATTTCGCAGTCGATAGGGCACAACAAACTCTCGCTCGAAGATCTGCCGGTGCCTATGACTAGAGGAATGTAAATTGAATCCTGAGGTAGACTCATAAATAAATACGAAGTTTTATTGAAAGGAATTTAACCGCCAACAACCAATTTTTCATTGCATCACGTCATTTTTTAATCTCAATGAACAGGGAGACCGAATACATCACGTGAGCGTAAATCTCCATAGTAGATTGAATAATATTTTAGAACCAAGGCTGGTTCAGAAGTGTTACCATCCAAACACTACTGGGCACTTTTAGCACGTTCATTCATATATAATCGGCTATATTCTCTAGAATTTTTATTATGGCCTCCGCCCTAGAGCTAGTTCATATGGATTACTCTTTTTGATGTATTTCTGATTGTGAGTAACTTATTCCAGTGGAATTAATGAATAAGCTAGAAGTTGTCATCGTGTGAACTTTTTACGGACAAAATCAATTCGAATTCAAATCGGACTGCCAATATCGGCACAAACAATATATTTAAAAAGCTTTCCCTTTCGTGTCCCTCCACATTATCGTCCTGTCTGACAAACATTCTCACTGGAGTTGCAGTTACATCCCGTTAGGAAATTTCAACCACGGTCATCCCCTTAATGGTCGAACCCTCCAGTTACTGCGTCTCCCGCTGACCGACCACCAGCTACAGTCATGCCGCCGACGACGTGCATTCACAAAATCCTCGCCACCAACAATTTTAAACCCGAGGAAAAATACAGACGGCTGCGGGTAATCCCAATGAACCGAATGACGCCTCATGGAAACACTTTCTACGTCGCCGTAATCATGAACACCTACCGAGTGTATTATGATTACTCTGACGGAGGCGAATTTAAAGAGCAGGACCTCAGCCCACCGAGCACTCCCCTTCAACAGGTTGCCTCCACGTCGAGGCTGATGGACAAAAAAAACACCGAACTCCGCCCCTTACGCGCTCACTACACCATGGCAACGTTTTTACCTCCAAGTCACGGAAGCCGAAAGCGATCGAGTGTAATACTCTTCAGCTCTCGCATTCCAACGAATTTCTAACGGGCGAAGCAGCGACCGCGCATTCTGACGGATATTTAACTGACAGCCAAGCTAAATCGGCGATAATCATCGGCTCCGCACTCGCCAAATACCAAATAAAAACGCCGAAACCGAAGATGCGACTCCGCGGCTCTCCGCTAAACACCCGAGTTTGTTGACGTTTTCAATCGAGACGAGGGGAGTCCACTAATTTAAAAAACCAGCGCGACCTTGGATCCGTTCTCGTCAGTTGTCCTCCGTCTATTCCTCCGCTACCAAAAGGTACGAGCGATTCCCTTCGACGGACTGAGAACAAAGGAATGGCGGCTTTCGCAAGCGGACTCACCTCGTAGGCGGGAGTGGATTCCCTATTGTCACGAATCACTTGTCCTTTAGCGGCACTCATCGTCCCTATCTCATTATTAGAGAAAGGGAGAGAGAGAAGTCAGCTTCACTGGCACTTGAAGAGATCACACACGAATCCTGCAAGGCACACCACGCACGCCCACTCGGCGGATAACGAAGCACCAACCACACGCGCTGATGATAAAAAAACGCGAGTGCTGTCGCACGAAATGGCGTAACTCCGACCGTCGGCGCGGCTCGATCCCTCACGGCGTACCTGCCTCGACTGAGCGGCTAAAGGGCGGCGTATAGCCATTAAGGTGCGCAGGGGGCAAGGCGGCGACGGACCTGCCATCTGACGGACGTCCTCCGAGGCTCGACACACCTGCGAGAGCGGAGCAGATGCCCACGTAACGGAAGCGAGCGTCGTTGGGGAAGAGATCGAGGAGGCTTCCGAAAACGAGCAAGAAAGATGCATGAAGCGGGCAACCCTCTCGGACAGCACGGGACAGTGAGGGATTTACATAGTTCGTTCCGCTAGCTCTACCGTTTGCTCATCTTTCCAGAATGGTGCAGGAGTCTTCGCGGATTATCCAGAGGTCGCCGGATTCCAATGCGCTTCCGAGAATTGAATAAAACTCAGAGTCACTACTTGATATTTTCCACAGAAATGAATTTGATATCTTTCTTGTACTTAGAAACCATATGTGGAATCGTTTGTCATAAAAATATTGCAACGATAAGCGGTTGCAGATATTCGTAGCTGTAATATTCTGATGATTAATGATAATGCATTACTCCATCTCGCAAGAAAATTAGCGATGGAAAGGAAAAAAATGTTAGCAAGAAAAATACTGGAACATCTTTCATTTAGTTGAAAATCTTCCATTTTGGAATAAATTACTATTTATTATTATTATTATTCCTTCAGACTACTAATAGGCACCAGGCCAGGTGGTAGTCAGTGTTGGGGGGAGGTGAAAAATAAGGTACTGCCTGGTATTCACCCTAGTCGGGAGGAAAACCCCCAAAAACCTCCCGAAGGCAATTTCATTCTATAATAATGAAAAGTCCGAAAGTATGGCGTGCTTTTCATTAAATCATAAGAAACTTTATCATGGATATTAAAACTTTCAAGTTATGGGAAATATGGATTCTGTTTTAAGTAATACATTACGAATTTTATCGAGCCTTTGTCTTTTGTGCCATGCATATGCTTAGGCACTCAAGTTACGAAAATATTTGTCTTTCTAAAATTAAGCCAATCAACGCAGTTAGTGGATTAAATCGGAGATGTCCATCCCGCGGACCTCAGGCCAATCCGTACGCTCAATAGAGATAAAAGCTTAAAGAGGCTCTTTTTGATGGCTTAAGATTAAAATTTTAATTGATGAAATAAAACTGGACATAGACCATTCTGAAGGAACTAATACAGATAGACATCTACAATAGTAGTAGTATTGTTAAAAGTGCTTCGACAGCTTAGGTCATTTCGCACGTAGGCCCCCACCGGGAATCGAACCCGGGACCGCTTGACATATACAATAATTAATTCAAATTACGAATATTAAGATTGCAGGCGCTCTTAGAAAACGATAAATGATAAAGAAAGGCGAGAAGGAGAAATTCATCGAGAGTACAAATGAAATATGTATGTACTTGGTTAGTATTTAGATAATCAACTGATGAAAGAGGCGCCGATTATGACGAAGAATAGAGCGGTGTTAGGTAAGGAAGACCTCACCATTGAAGACAGGCAACTGGAAACTGAGGACTAATTAGGAAAGGATGACTGTCTTTTAGCACGTTTGTCCCCCCTGACAATTCCCTCACCTGCATGGCTATCATTTGCCACGTATTATTCAAAGATTCTATTGGAGGTGTTCGAATAAATCTGCACAAAGGATTTCCGGACAAATGAACATCGCAACTTCCGCCTTTCCCTGTTTGGCGTCCTGTAACTCAAGGCGCCGCACGATCCGACTCTCGCTGATACACTTGGAATTGCACTTGGGAGAGGAAACCTTGGCTCTGATACTATGTCATTGGATTGGACGAGTAGTGGCGACAACTGCCCATTTCGGGACAGCATCTTGACTTCCTCCTTCATCATCGCTCCAGGGATTTTTACCATAACTAGTGTAAACAATAATTCATCCATGACAATTTTACGGAATGTGTGCGGGGACGTTTGACCGCAGATTCATTTTCTGCAGTAGAGTACGAAAGATCATCCTGAAGAACCGCTCCTCATGCTTGGATATCACCACGGAATCAACCATTAACACACAACATACCGTCATCGATGACAGATATTGAAATGGTTCTTTTCGTCTCAAAATGGAACATTTTGTTTAGAAGATATTTCGAGCTAAGCCATCTACTTTTAAAGCATTTCAGTTATGTAACTTCAACGCGTCATGAAATCCGTCAGTTTCAGCAGTTCAACATTATTTCTAATACATTTACACTTAAACCCCACAAGCCGCCAATGGCGCATGGCAGGGGGTGTAAAAACGCCGATAATTTTCTATCACACTCTAACTGCTATTAGATTTCTAATACTACGAGAGAAAAACGACCAGAAGTAACTATCCGTCCTGGCAATCACTTCCCTGAATCGCTTCTTAGTTTTCTCTCGGAGCTCGCGCACGCTGGTAACTGGAATAACAATATCAACTATATCGTAGATGAGATATTTGTCTCGTGTCCCCAATATTCTACGTCATTAATTCTTTCAGTCTTTTTATCATTATTATTTTAATCTTATGAAGAGGTTAGGCTAAAGTTGCCTCTCTTCTGCCTAACCTCTTGGTGGAAGAGAGAAATTTCATTCACATACGCAATTGAAAGAACTTCAACGTAAGTAAAATGATAAATTTTGTTTACAGTACCACAGACTTCGTAATAGACATCGATTCACAAATGAAAAGTGTAAATACGTGCCTAAACCATCATTTAAACAAAAAAGCTATATTTACTAATATTAATGCGAATGAATTATAGAATAATAATGAAGAACACAAAAATACATCGCATCACCGAAAATATTTTCGGAATTATTAAAATCGTGCACGTACTAATATTCATGAATACAAAAAACGCTTCAAGTCGCGCCAGAAAACAAACAATACCTCCCGCGTAACACCTTTCCATCTCCGTTTCCAGACTCGCATTAATTTGACTTTTTAATGATAATTTCTTCCTTCAGAACGTATTCTTTGGCTATCCTGGGATCAATCGCGATTGTGCTGTCTCCACTTCTCCTTGTGATGCTTTCCAATCGCAGTGAGATGTAAATACTTTTCTAAGTCCTCGAATAATAAACCTAGCAATTTCTATCCAGTAAGCTCAGAACTTAAGTCATCTCTTAGTTTGCTACCTTTTCATATGTTATGCTAAAGACAATTTAACGACTACAGATTGCATAATTCATTTGGGAGAAGGTGTTGCGACATATATATTAATTCTCAAGAAATAGCGGAAGAGCTAAAAGCAAGACAAAAAATTATCACACCTTGGGAAATTATTGTAGTATAAGCCACATTAAATTTAATGATGAAATCCCTCAGAAGCTACTTGAAATAACTAACATAGCTTAACAAAAGATAAAAATGTATTGATTACCGATGAAAATCTGCTGATATTATCTTTAAATACTTGTGATAGGCACCCTGAATTTTGGTCCGCGGATATTTGGTCCGCTACGATTTGGTCCTACGACAATTTTTCCTATGACGATTTGGTCCAAATCGTCGCGGACCAAACTGTCGTGGGATCAAATCGTTGCGGACCAAACTTTCGTGGGATCAAATCGTTGCGGACCAAACTTTCGTGGGATCAAATCGTTGCGGACCAAATCGTAGCGGACCAAAGTTCCGGCTACGCTTGTGATAGAATAATATAAATGGCAATAAAGTAGCAGCCATAAGTTCGTGACAGCATTAAAACGTAGCTAAATGGGACCATTCCATACGGTTATTAACAGCCGATGAATCAGGAAAATAAAAGGAGTTGCTAAGATCATAGCATAGAAGAATGTTAAATTTTACTAGTGTAAACGAATATAAAGATACGAAAGAGAATATACGGAAAGAAGTTATGGAAATATGACTTTATATTCGTAGCCATGCCATAGAGCACGTTTGCACATTCACTGATAACCCTGCACAACGTCACATTCACCAAAACGTGTTCATATCGCGGATACCAAACATTTAATATTATAAAAATTCATACATACATATACATTAGTGTTCTGTCTTTCGGTAGGTTCATGTGTCTTAATATTTCCTATTTAATGCTGTTTCTTTCTCAAGGGATAACAGGTGTGGAAAAAAAATCACGCTTTTTATTCCTTGGGATATAGCCGCACGGCTCTTCCGTGCTTTGTTACTCACCTTTCCTTAATCCTTGCCATTTCTTTCGTTTCGTGGTAACTTACCCCACCCTTTATGTCGTCTCATACCTTTTGCTTTGTCTTCCCCTCTGCCTTTTCCCTTGTATTCTACCCTCGATTATATTCTTCTCTCTCCTCTCAATATCTGACCCACCTATTTCCTCTGTCGATGATTAATTATTGACAAAATTCATAATGTTGCAATAGTCAAAGCTGAAGTTGAGAAATTTTTATTGACTTTGGCTAACTTAATCCTTCTCCGCTACTAAAAGGCATGATCTATAAATCAACCCTATGATAACGATGTACAAGTCTTTATGTTTCCCAAAATTGCAAAAGAATTAAACCAAATCAATTCTGTATCTCGAGACGGAATTTTATTGACGTCGAAATGCAACTATGACTGAATATAAACAGAAAAGGAATCACAGAAATCACGATGATAGAGACCGTGTGAATGAGAGCTGTGAAAATTCATAGAAGATGGTAGGTCAGAACGGAGATGGAGACAGAAATAGGTTTACGAAGGTGATCCTTGAGAAGAGAGTGAAAGGTTATGAGGTTGAGGTAAGGAAATCGACTTATTTATAAGATCTAAGACCGCGAATGATGATTAAGAGGTATGCAAGGATATAATGGTGAGGAGGCACAATGCGATTTTGCATTGGAATTATTGATTTGTCACGCATCACTAATCAGGCTTAAATAACTCTCAATTAACCTGTATTTAAAATTGAGTTGTGTCTATTTTCCCTGCTATCTACTTCGCATAACCTTATTTAATTTGTTCGAATAAGCGATAGGTATTCTCTGAAACAAAAATTGATGAATGAGATGAAATTTGGGCCACAGCAACTTTACGAAGAATCGATAGTGAATCAACTTCGCTGATAACAAGAACTGAGCAATGATTATGAGAATTGATCTCAAAGAAGATAACAAATTACACTATCTCTGCAGCAAAAAGATATTTATAGAAATGACAATAATAACCTTCGTTAAGTTCTGACATTAAGTACTTATGCTGCAGTAATTGTGGCATCACTCTATTAGATTTACGATGTTTCCTTCATTCTTTACTTGCCACACATATGACTGATTCTATAATTCTAAACGTATTTTATTTTCAATAACATAAAAGCACAAATAAACTTCACTGAAGTAGGCGAGGTGTTGTGACAATGATAATGTCCATAATTATTTCCATAAAAGCACAAATTTAGGTAATATTATAATTGTAAAATTATACATAAAAATTATAATTGTACTTCAAATCAAATACTGTCATAACCCTTAAGTATTCGATCAAATCGACTGATCTTTCTATCGCCAATAACTTTGATTCATACGGTATACATACAGCAAATCCCCGCTTGACATAAATTTCAATCTAATGCAACTTTTCGAACGTATTACAATTAAAACGGATATACAAGCATTAAAAGTAATTTAAAGATACCAAACTACAGAAGAAAAGTTTTACCGGCGCTGTATTTACAGATTTTAAAAGGTTGTGGATTGATTCCCAGAAAGTCAACTACAGAAACCACAGGAGATAATTCACGAGTTAAAAGTTAATTGAAAACAAAGATACCGCAGATTGAAACAGCGGCAACAGAAATCGAGCTAATGAGAGAAATGGAGAAACCTCTCCTACGACGTTGACGAGGAGCTGCTTTGTTTGTCTTTGTTTACTCCTCAGTATACTCTACGACAACAAAGATTTCCTAAAAGAAAGTCGTTCGCAAAGCTAGAAGCGTGTATAAATATCATTAGCCAAATTAAGCTGCTACTACATGGTATTAGCAATACAAACCGGAAGTTAAAAGATTCACGAGTCAGCGTCCTTCGAAAGCTTAACACGTTCACTGCGGATCACTCCACCGTTGGAGTGATAAATGCATTGGAAATTGAGGCATCCGCAGTGAATGTGTTAAAAGTTTGTTTTTAAAAAACAATCCATTTATGTATCTCAGAGGCTCAATATTCAAAAAAATCTAAGGCATGAAAGTAATGATTGCCGAGATCACTAATTTATCACTGCCCTTCAACAAAAACTTTTTATTCTACGAAAGTAACTTGACCTTCGTGAAACAAATTTATCATGATTTCTTCTTAAATTTTTTTCGAACAATTTAAACTTCAACATCTGCGTGAAATTGAAGATGAGATTCTTATTCCCTCGGTTTTCAACGCAAAATAAGCGAGGAAAAAGGTTCGACATTACTTAAACTCTGCGTACGAACGCAGACATTGTAACTGTTTAGAAATTAGTCAACTAACATGACGTAAATGCATCCGTTTCTTAAGTTTAATTTCGAAGGCAAATCAAATACTTTGCACGTCGTGACAGAATGCTTAATTTTTTTAACTTACGCGAGAGAAATTGTTGGCATTCCCAATTAGATGTGATTCGTTAAAGATATGAGCGCTCAGAAAAGAAATTATTTTAAATGTAGACAACTTTTACTGAGACTGTCATTTCAGAGAAAAAATATTCGCTCTGAATCAGCATTTCGCTGAGGACGTCATTTGAAATCATACCGAAAGAAAACATGGAAACTAAAACCGGAAAAGATGTAGATAAAGACGTTCTTTCGTTTGTTTAATTAAGTTCTGCAATTACAAATCGTTCATTGTTTCGTTATTTCATTTTGTAATTTATAAGTATAGGGTAGTAAAGACCATGGGGCTCTTACTTTCCTTAACATAGAACTCTCTGATATTCTTCTTTCTGACGGGCATCTTGGTTATATGCTGACAAAATTTAATTCCGGTAGCTGGCATTCAATTCAATGTTCTCGAAATGTCAACAGCAGATTTCATCGAAAAATGCCTTTCGGAAAACTTGTCACGAAGATAAAATTTCAAGGAAAAGCATTCGAAGGAGAGCCTTCATGCATTTTATAAATAAAAACTGCCAAATTTCATCAGTTTATGCCAATTTTCGGCTGATTGTGGAGGAAAAATGAAGAAATTGTTTGTATTGTGAAACAGCAAAAATAATAATGGAAAATAATGAAGTACAAATTATTTTGAAATAGTATACCTCGCATAGAAAAACAGTATCACTTACGTACTTCTCTCAACATTATAATCCTACTTCCATATATACTCAAGGTAAAAAGAAGGAACAGATTAACAATTACTTTNTTTTCTTACAATAATAGCATGTTTTGCGCAATTCGCTTATATAACTGATTTCCAAACAATTTCCTCATCTACTCTAATAATAAACAGTTCGAACCCCAATCATAAAACTCTAAAAAGACGACGAATTTAAGAAAACGGGAGGCATTCATTTGGTAGGCATCATCCTCCTGAATAAAAGATGAATGTTTATAGTTCGAAATAAAGCACTTCCATTTAATTCTGGCATTAAAATGCAAAAATAATGTTTACTTTTGTTGTTCATTTTAGTTTGTTTAGTAGTTTATTTTGTGTTAACAGATGAAAAACGTAATAGGAAACGACGATAAAATGATCCAAATGATTTCAGTTTTCAAAACTAACTCTCATAAACAAATACTGCGACTTAATTCATAGATATTAAGTTCTTAAAAAAATAGGGTTAAAGGCTCCTTAATCCTGAATGAGGCCTTACAATTTTTGGCAGGAAGACAACACGAAGTCGTGTTACGAAGACATAGTAATCAGTACAGTAGGTCCTTCTAAATGGGTATCAGCTACGGGAGCCGCTCGCGATGCTCCTATCATTTCTTTAAACCGAAGCCCCCTCACATTTGCAGCCAAAAGAAGTACAATTATATTTGAGATAGACTCCATACAGTGTTGCATCATGTTCCGCTGAAGGAGTTTTTAAGAGTATCCCGAATCTTATGCTACCCGCAATTTTTGATTTTTTTTGCTCATGACTGTACATACGAGCAGGAAGAAAAGATAAGCAGCACGACTCCACCAACATGCTGCAAATAATTTCAAAACCAAGCTCCTACGAGAGAGAGAAGTCATCTTTTCATCCTTCGAAAAAGACTTGTAAACTGGGAATGCAAAAATATCAGAGCGCTCCTATGAATTATATCTCAAATATGAAAGAATAGACAGTGAGCTATTTTAGAGAGTTAATTTCAGCAACTTGGTAGCAATAGCAAGCAAAATTTTAAAGGTAATACTTCCTACTCGTTTTACCACTTCCTCCTTAAAATAAGCTAGCGGTAAAAATTCATAAATAAGTTTCAAATATATCGTTCAATTGATATTTCTTATTAATTTAACATTATGAGACGTCCAGATTTCTACCGTTTGTTTTAACGAGCATTCCATAAATTTCTCAACAAATTTTGCGAAGGAAAGGGGGCGTAACTGATAGTCGCTATTGTTCGCATATAACAGCATTTACCATGAAGAAATAAAATCAGTTCTTGAAGTTGAGGGCTTAATCTTCAAACAAGAGTAAGCTGTTTTTAGATTGAGAGTCTCTCATCATGCAAGATGGTTCGCCGAGGCACAGGGCGAGGAAGCTTAAGAGATTCTCAGAAGAATAACAAGCAAATTTAGTTGGAAATGATCCTGACATGAATCTCATCGCTTAGCAACGAGTCACGCTCCAAGATAGGATGAAGAGTAAAGATAAATCGAAGTTAACATAACGATTTTCGAATGAAATACGGGTAACTAAACTAGCAAATACCAGGTAAAATATGTTCTCCTCAAATTATTATTCTTATTGTTGTATTCTGACATGATGACACTACGTGGCGAAGTTACATTTTTATCATTTTACAATTAACACTAAAGTTCTACATATAAAAATATATACATCTGTCAATAATCACCCCGTCCACTAACTACAATATTTTACAAAACTTACAAATTGAAATTTTAAACAGATATAGTTCCAAAATACAATTGAACATGATTTAATTATTACAATTTAAAAAGCAATCTTACATATTAAAATTACATAATATTATAAATTCACAATTTAAGCAGCTATATACAACTATATTATTCTTAACATATACATCACATCTACAACAGCATGTACATCTAACAATCCAAACAACAAATTTGTCATTTTCTTGAAAAAGTATTAATACCACTTGTCAAGAATTACTTATCATGTAAGATTTTTCAAGGTTCCTGATAGGCCTTCACGACTACCGTAGCGGCCACGATTATTCAGTACTAAGGATACAGTATTTATCAGAGATGTTTATGTGAATAATTGTGAATGTTATTCAGTTTCTTATTATTTTGCGTTACTTTTTTAGTAAATGTTAGCATTAAAACTTTTTCATATGCAATGTCTAACTCACTTTTGTGCTATGGAGGTAGTAGCTGATATATTTATGCTAACGATTGTGAAATACTTATATTATACATGATGTTATGATAATATTATTCTAATTAGATTTTCTTAGTATTACTAAACCTACCTGTCCAGGCTGATAAACTTCCACCTCTTATTAAATGAATTAACAACAATTACTACAAATACTATAAATAAACATTTTAAATATGAATTCAAAACATGCGTACGTACTACATACCCCCTTAGTAACGTAACGTAATACAGTCATAACAAAAGAAATGATTAAAAGGAAATTTTCTAAGCTACACTGTAGTAGTTAAGAACCGTTGAAGAAATCAGAATTTGTAGGAAAATACCTTTTTCACTTTTCCGAGGTTCTAATGCAGAGGTCTTCAAAGTTAAAGAGAGCCTTGTCCCACCCAGGATGTGTCTTACTACTGCTCCGTTAATCCGCTCAATCAAATAAATTGAAATTTCTCATGAAGAACAGTCTTAAATGTTTAATTTGATTTCAATTTCTAGATTCATCTAATCAGCTGTCTTAAAATTACAATTGCCCGATGATGATCCAGAATCTGACGCTGAATACTGAACCTTTCGCACCTCCCTGGCCAATTTGGGAAACCTTGGTTTGTTTGGAAACCAAGCGCCGTGATTCCATCGAATTCTCACTCTTTGGAAACATTAAACATGACGCTGATTCAACTATTAACTCCAATAATGCAACATCCACAAATAAGATGGAATTCCCCCTGCCAAAAGCCGAAATGCAGCTTGCAACGTATTTATGTAGACGTAGAATGATAATATCACCAAAACATTGTATATTAAATTATAAATAATCTTAATATAGTATTTGGATTATTTATGCATTATATTTATTTTTAAATTTAGCGGCACTTCAACACCTACCATACATGAAATTTCCGATGCAAAGCAAAAAAGTAAAGTAAATCTTTCGGAAATATTCTCCAATAATGCACCTTTTTAACTTACGTTGTTAATTTTATCATCAAGTTACAATTATTTTATAAAAATGGAGAATTTGTATGAAATATCATAGAACCAACCGAAGTAGTACATCATTCTCGAAGTTTTAATCTTAATTAAATTATTCCCATAACTTCATTGACAATACGTTTCAAAACTGATTTACAATCCTGCTCGTAAACGCATCAACGAATAAACTGCTCATTATTTTTCCCAGCATATTTCCAGCCAGATAAAGCACAAAATTATAAATTTAAATATATTCTCATCGAAAGACATAAACTTAAAGAGGGCATAAAAATGAAAGGCGTTCCATAAGTCGTAAAAAGAAAAAATAACCTTATTTTCAAGACAACCTTTCCCTTTGCCTGAAGCAACATTCATGCAGATCTATTTAAGTTTCTATTTACACTACCGCTATCCCAGCCATGTTTATGAACAACTTAATAGCGGATCAAGAGCACTAGAGTCAAGGATACTTCATCACAAATCCGACAGGAATAACAACTTATTAAAATGAAGAGATTGCACAATGTTGTATTCATTAAATGAGGGCTCAATAAAAAGACAAGTAACAAGAAACTCACGAATAAGAGACCTATAACATACCTCGCAAAAAATAGGCTTTCTCTCCACTTGCTTCTTTTCGCGAATATTTATCATCAAAGTAGTAATATAAACATGAAGTCACGCAATAGAAAGATCGAGTGCTGCAGCGGGTTGGTAAGTTCAACGGATTTGGCGGCCGATGGAAAAATTGGGAAATCGGTGGGAACGCAATTAGCAGCAGCCGGGAACCTAACAACTTTTTCATTCGATTCCCACCAAAACGAAGAAATTGGAATTGCGAAAAAGATTTGTGTGAAGAGTGACTGGACCGGCAATAAGGAGGTATGAGTCACAGACGTTATATTGCAGCATCTTAAGCCGAATAAAACGAGGGAGTGACGGAGGACTAAGAGTCCTTTATGAAGTGATCCAAGTAGGAGGAACAGAACTCTCAGGTTCTTCACAAAAAAGGATGCGTCTGACCGGAAACGCTAGCTTGATTGTTCTTGAATGTTACTTTTATCTCTTCTTAAAGCAAACATGTTGTTGTTGTAATTAAAAAAATTTTTTTTTGATTACCAGGTAAACATACTTCCCGTTTTCTACGGTACTGTATTCGAACAAACCTTCACGTAGTTATCATACTAAAAAGTATGTTGTACATTTTAGGTAAAGCATTAACCTTAAGCATTCTTCAATAAAACTCAGGCTTCCTGGTTCTGATATATGAAAACTATTTTATTTTAACTGCGCACTTTTTAACATAAGAGAACGTCAAATCCCCACCGTATGGAATACTTCCTTAAACCTCACCCTTATACTTCCATTCGGAGGTTCCGGGTAGTGGAAGTTTAAGGGTAACTTAATTTATTTCCTATGAAGTTTTACTTTAATACCTCCACAGCAAAACTTTCCTATAGACGAGCAACTGTCTGCTATTGCTATTGTGTAAAGACGAATTCATACCTATCGTTATCCAATATCTCTCTAGCCGTGAATAATGCATTAAGTTCCATCGCTGGTTCGATTTCCATTCAGAGCAATTTCTAGATAAATTGTCATTGGAGATGATGATCAGGATTGGATTTGATTCAAGGGTTTCAATTGAATTTAATCCCAGTTACAAATGAAAATAAAATTTCGAAAGTACCTTTCCAAATTACGCTAGAAACAAGAGTCCGCTAATGTCATACATCTGAAAGAAATGCCACAAAGAGTCTAACATGAATATCAGTTTCAATTAATAATTATAGCTTCAACAAAAGTACACCGAAATTCCAATCAATAGCATTGATTATTTCGGATGAAATTGATTTTCATTCATTGCAGCCTTCCCCAAAACCTTTCCGAGAGAAATGGTACTGATATAATGTAATCTAATTTACATTAAACAGATTAATCTACCAAAACAAGCAAAATGCGCAGTGAGAAGAGTAATGCGGGCTCTTTCGCAGTGAGACTTTAAAAGAAATCGATCATCTGTCGCACCGGAACGAAAGTTTTTCTAAATCGCGCCTTAAAAATATGGAGAATTTTCAGCGTAGGCAACGTAGAGATTTTTATTCTTAGGATGAGTCAGAGTAAGCGTGGGATTAGGCTATAAATTTCTCACCTCTTCAAAAACTCTCACACATGCTCTCAAATCGATTCTTTGCCTTTTCTTCTCCGTTTTAAGATTTGATTAAGGGAGGAGAACAGGATTTTTTTATCAGGCCTGGCTAACGGTTCGATCGCCTTCTAACTTTCGATCGCTGAAGAACATTCAGTCTATCGTAACATGTCCTGAGATGCTTCCAAAAACTGAGTCAATTCAATAACTTGATATTTCATATTATCACATACGTAGATACATACATAATTAAATTGACTGTACGATAATGGTGGTTTAATTTAATAAAATCTTTCACTGATAGATCCTTCCCATGACCCTTCCCCAATTTTTTCATGATAGATCCTTGTAGCTAAAGGGACCCCAATCTTTTGAAATGGAACTCGATTGCAAGCAAAAAATCAGTATTAAAACCAACTGCAACTATAAAAATTCTGATCATCCCTGCTCTAGAAAAACTTCAAATTTTGACCGCCCACAAGGAACACTTTAGGGTTTGTGTAGTCAGGTACGAATTTTGGCATCAGAGGTCCTATACATAAGGACCACTTTAGCTGTGGTCACCCTAACAAACGGCCCTAATAAACAACAAAATAAACATTTGGGCCCAATAACGGCGATACCCACGGCCAACTAGTGCTACTAATGGTAAATCTGCCCGTCTGAAGTTCTAAAGCAACGATCGCCAACCTTTTGGACCTCACGGAGCACTAAACTATTGATTGAGAATCCCGCAGACCACCAATATTATTTTTTCAAATTATGAGACTAACATACGACATCTTAACACGTTCACTACGGATCACTCCACCGTTGGAGTGATAAATGCATTGGAAATGGAGGTATCCGCAATGAACGTGTTAACTTTTTTTTCCACGCTACCACTCTTGAAATGCGATTGTCACTTTTCGTCTACCTTGCGACGGAGGCACGAAGAGGATTCAGTATATAATGAGAGGGTGGGATAAAAATAAATAAATAACGTCCAAAATTTATTCACGGACCATCAGTGGCCCGTGGACCATCGGTTGGCGACCGCTTTTCTAAAGTAAGTATCCTATTTTCTAATAATGAAAAACAGTCTCCGTGAGAGCCACCGACGTGGCATCAGCGCCAGAATTACTCCGCGTGATTGACTCCGTGTTTTCTGGAAATGCCGTGAGCGGAAGAGGCCCCAAACGCAGGGGCGGAGGCGGAGCCATAACGCGATCACGGGAGGAAGGGCGTTCCATTGTCTCCCGGAGGCACCAACCTGGGAATATCAATGAGTGCAGCGATCAGGAGGGTTGCCGACCGCACCACAAATAAGCGTCTAATTTAGCCACATGCCCTCATGAACGAAAGGGAGATTTCCGACGGCGAGAGTGGGGACTATCTGACGCCTGTCTGCGAATTTTAATCTTATGAGGGGAAAGACTGCCGTAGGGATACGTCACAATTAGGCACTGTGGCCGAATTGGATCACCGAATTGGATCACCGAATTCAAATCCAGCAGTAAATAAAGATGGCTTACGAGACAGCCCATCTTAAAGAACAGTTTTTAATAGTAACTGAAACCCGAAATTAACCGAAACCCGCGGAAACCGAATAAAATATTCTGCAAAGAGAATAAACCGGAAAGTGACCGGATAAATTTTAACTAATTGCTAGTGATAAAGTATCATTCTTTGTCTAACACACTACGCGACGGATTAGTTTAAGTTGCAGACCTAATTCCCGATAAAAAAAATATATTTTCGAATGAGGTATCAAAGACAAAAACGAATTAAAACTCAATTTTCTGAGAATACTTTTTATATTACTCACAATGAAAACATGATAAGGGGCACCTATATTTTCGAAGAAAAGGCCACACAGTCACGTGAGAAAAGCTTGCCGTCAGAAAGCCAAAAAATAGAAAATCATCAAATATGAATAGCGACAATTGATCGGGAGTGATGTAGTTCTTGCCCAGAGAGAAACCTGGATACTAAATCAAACGTATTCGCAGGCCTGAGTTTGGATATCCTTGGAACAGTAACTCCCTCCAAACTTCTTTATTTTGTGATCATAATTTCTTCGAATAAATAGAATTACTTGTGCAAATAAACGTTAATAACGTACCCAAGGAGGAACGGACACGAAAAGTCTGTCGGGACCGGGACTCGAATCCGGTTACTCTATCCATTAAGCTATATTGCCAGAACAGGATTCGAGTCCCGGTTCTGTCAAACATTTTCCCGTGTCCGTTTCTCGATACGAATTTTCTTAGGAGCACGCCTTTGCATGCAGAGTTACCTTAACCCTTTTCTTACAATAATAGCATGTTTTGCGCAATTCGCTTATATAACTGATTTCCAAACAATTTCCTCATCTACTCTAATAATAAACAGTTCGAACCCCAATCATAAAACTCTAAAAAGACGACGAATTTAAGAAAACGGGAGGCATTCATTTGGTAGGCATCATCCTCCTGAATAAGAAGGTTATTGAGCAGGGAGGAGGTGATGTCACGCCCATTTCAGGTTCAATCGCTGCATTTCCGTCGTTAGATGCAAAGAAACGCATTGCTTAAGAAGTTTTTGCTAAACTGGCTCTATGTTCTCGTCATATTTCTTGGCAATGAATACCTTCACCTCAGATGATGCGTAGTATTCGCAGGAATAAACAAAAGGCTAGTCAAAATATACAACAGCCGCACGCAATGCACAAACCAAAATAGCAATTACGCACAATAGGAAGAATGTCTCTTGGTCGGGAACCGGGGACTATCACGGCTATATCTGCCTCAGTAATTTCAACGCCCGTAAGCTCCGCATTGAGAGGAAAGCGAGAGTTTTGTCCAAATGCAAAAGTTCAATCCCTTGAAGGTATTTACTAAGGAATATTCTTCTTCATGAAAGGGGATTCCTAGGACATAGGTATCTTGATGCTTAGGAAAACGACGAGAGATATATTCGACCAAGACCTTAATCGACTACTAAAGTTATCGTCGAATATTTATATTAAAAACTCGTTTCAAAATTTAAGTAAGGCAACAGTGGACAGATCGCGCTAAAATTGAAGTCCGAGCTGAAATATTGAATTTTGTGATCTAAGGCATTCACACTTTCCAGAAGAGATTATGGAATAGCTTCAGTTATTTTCCTACAATGATTTTTCGCTAATATATTTCATAATTAACATAGATTCGTACACTACCAACGCCACATACATTGAAAATTAACAGAAATTGACGTGACGATACGGAATACATTTCTCGTTCAAAATATTTTGTTTGCCCATTTGTAGTCAAACACAGAAAAGAACACCATCTCATTTTCCGAGGCAGTTTTTCTATAGATGGATAATTTTTGAGGGATATCGGCAGCGCTAACCCCAAAGAATATTCTCTACCTCACACATATAAGTGCTGCCATATTCTATAAAGACGGCGTTGGATGATTCACAACGAGGATATGAAAATAAATTGGATGCATGTATTCGCTCAAGTAGAAGTAGTAATTTTAAAAGTGCTTCGACAACTAAGGTCATTCCTAACGTAAGCCCCTACCAGGAATCGAACCTGGAACCGCTTTCATCGAAGTCGAACGCGTTCTCTAGATGGCTATCCGGAGGACCTTATTCGCTTAATTTCTGCTATCCTGAATGATTAATTTAGTCTAATAGAGCATAGAACTTTTCCGTAGGTGAAGATGGATGAAAGAAGCATAATTTTGTAAAATTCTTATCCTAAGAGCACGGCAATTTGACTATACCCTTATTGTGCTGCATTGATACACGAGGTTTGAAGCTGCACAACGTTTCAGAAGATTTTTACGGGTCAGAACTTTTTCATTTCGTTATACATATGCATTCTTCGGTAATCAATAATTAATCATTGCACTAAATTCAAAATTATAAAATCGCATAACACTCGCAATAGATAATGATAAGTTCCTTGTAGGTTTGCATTTCAGATAAAAATCACGGCTAAAATGCAACTGAGGGATTTAAACGAGACAACATACACAAAAGAGTTTTAATAAAACAGCTGTAAATAAAGTTTTTGTAAATAGGCTGCAGATAAAAAATCGTATGGTGTAGTATTCGGAATGTGCGATATGTAATCCGATGAATTTAAAGCCTTTTAAATATAACGGATGTGCAGGCTACCGAAAAGCTTCATTTTTCTCATTTCCATTCTTTTAAAATTGTGAATAGACAAGAACAAGGTTGGAAGATTCCCAAATTGTGCATTTGAAATCACACAACAATCTCTGTGTGTGGAGAATTCATTATTTATTGATTTATATCTTTTTCTTACTACTGAAAAAACTACTGATAAATTCAACCAGAAATAAGCAAACTATGAAGAATGTGTGATAGATTAAAAAATTAAGGTCACTATTTTTTATATTTGACGAAAAATTTGTCTTATTATTCCCCAGAATTCAAGAAATTCTAGTATTTTACTAAAAAAATAATACTTAACGTAAGTTTATGGCGAGAAGATAATAATGAGAAAGCCCCTGGTTACTAACTGGCATGAAAATATAGCGCTATAGCGGATGCAATAAAAGATGCGGATGTTACCAGAGAAAGGCTTGAGATTCTTTCCGAAATTGATGCAACAACAACATAAGAATTATATTACTGATTAATTCGAAATTTATACATTTTCCCAATTTCGCAACTTCATATGAATGACTCCGACCAAAACGACAAAAGATGATAAAACGACTCATTCCTCGGTATCTCATCATAATCAAGGATTGCCAAATATCTCTTTTTCAATGCATTTCCAATGTAAATTTTCGGCTGATTAAGAAATACAATCGCGCAAATATGGACACGACTACGATTTTTAAATATGCAAGCCAACGCAGACAGCTGTCGTGATGCTCAATGGAGCTAAAACAATGGGTTAATAAACATAACGGTGTCGAGAACTCGTCTAACATATCAATGATCCGATAGGTCTTATAAGGCAAGCTATCACACGTACTGGATTATTAGCATTGGAAGAGTGAGAGAGGCCGAGATTAAAGTGTGAACCACGGCATAGTATCTGTCAAGAAGTGTTATCTATCGGTCTGTTAATCGAAAATAAAATTTGTGTCCAATTAAACAATTCGCTAAATTCTCGAGCTGTAGGTCAACCTTCAACGGGTATGACCACCAAGTAATGGTACACAATACGAGGTATAGGCAATCGAGATGAAATACCAGGTATTAAATAAAATACCAGGTATAGGCAATCGAGAGTAAATTTTACTCCATCAGGCAAGAAAAGTAAAGGTTTTGAATAGAAAATTCGATACACCCAAGATGTTTTCTCAAAAACAATAAATTCCTTGCCAAGGATATATATCTTTAGAGCACCACGGCAAGATTAATTATACCATCCCAAATTATTCATAGGATTCAACGTTATTGCGCTGGTATCCAAGGATAAAACTTGCTCTCGTTACATCAAAAGGGACCAAACTGAGAACAATAGCTGCTTACATGTTTTCTTGGAAAAACGCTCCAGCAATGCAAACGGGAGAGCAGAAGATTTCTTATGCAGAACCACGCCCACCTCGTCACCGTCATACTCTGCAGATTAATATCATGCTAATAGGCGAGCCCAAGGAAGAAAACAGCCCTACATCGACTGCCCTTGCGAAACATGTCTTCAGGAAAATATGGAATAGGTAAACCTTGATATGTACTAGCCTGTTGCACTTGTTCTCGATTAATGTTGTAACTGAATAAATGGAAACAGGCGTACAGATTCCATTTCCAAGGGGCTCCCGGATAGCCAAGTGTGCAACGCGTCCGACTTCGGCAAAAGCGGTCCCGGGTTCAATTCCTGGTGGGAGCCTACGTGCAAAAAGACCTAAGCTATCGAAGCAATTTTAACAATACTACTACTACTACTCCATTTCGAAATCCAATTCAACTCAAAGGAAGAAAGAAAAATTGCACCGAGATTAATGAAACGAATGTTCCTGAGAAGAAACGGACATGAAAACATTCTGCCAGATAGCGACTCAAACCCGGCTTTTCAGCTGTCTGGGCGAATGCTCTCCATACCATTCAGCTACCACAGCAGACCATTCAGATATACCGTTTCGGAGATTTTTGTAGGCAAGAGAGCTCGATGAATAGAGCAACTGTCCGGAAAGCGGAAGACCTGGTTTGAGCCTCGGTGTTAAGTTGCGGAATTAAGCCATCAGAGGCTCTAGGCGTAAAGATGAGATTGAGGTTCTACTAGGAATTATGAGAAAAATTCAAATTTTTTCATAAAATACACAAATATCGATCCCATAGAGACATCAGACGCTTTACTACGGCAAGCATAAATAGAAAAGTTTTGAATTACAATGCATAGTATTTCTATTAATAACAAAGAATGATGGAAAGACTTCACAATCTAATATATCCTATAAATATATTACGTAGACTCACTCAACAAATATAAAATTAATTCTTGAGGCGAAAAACCAGAACAATTTCACTGAGAATTTATTAGCTCAGTCTTATTGAGGACTCCATATAGATGAGGCCCTCAGCTTGCCCCTATTGCGCCTTATTATACATCCGTATAATAAGGCTGTCTGTCTGTCCTGTCATACTTTTTCATGCTTGTTTCTCCCTGGAAATACTCCTAGCTGCACAACTTTACGTGTTTACGTGGCATTTCTATTTTTCATTTTCTGTGGGGAGCATAGATTTAGGAAAAAAGAATTTTATCTTCTTACAATTTTTTCTTCCTTACTATTCAATTCTTTTCTACATTTCAGGCTTATCCACTCACCATGTCTTATTAGTACACTTCGCGAATCTGAATTTGTTTTCAAGAATTAGTAACGGTTACAGTCGAGTGCAAATTTAATTGAAACCTCGCGGTTACACCTGTGGGTGTTTATAATCGAATTAATACTGAAAACGAAACGAAAAACCACCAGAACGAAATAGAAGATCACTCAACCGCACCCATTCGTTTGAATGAAGACGATCGAATGAAGAAAGATTCCGTTGAGTAATTCCTTTGCCTTAATTCGTGACGATGGGTTGCAATAGTGGTCACTAACATCCCGCTGGTCATCTACGAATAAAGCCTCTAAATAGAAAGAAAAAGACTCACCCTCTCGTGGATGGGAACGTCGTCGTTTTTTCCTCTTTTCAAAGAAGGCGCTCGAATCACTTTCCCAGCTGTTTGCACGGCGGCCAGACCGCCGCTCACGTAATCCATTCCAGGTCCGTCGCGGCAGCACTTCTCCTATGTCGCATTATCCAATCATGCTTACTAACACCATCTGACGGGAAAACTGGGCACGATGTGCTCTCTCATGAAAACGCTCCCTATTTGAATGAAATCCGCTGCGAAAGAAAAGAAAATTATTGATTACCAAATCTTAACCAACAATTTACAAAAATATTTCAATTTATATTTAACCTTACGCAGGGTTGGATTTGAGCTTAGGCATTTTCGGCGCTAGATAAGGGATTTGCCGCACAAAGGTATTAGAAATGTCTGTTGCTGTTCTTATGAGTTGAATAATATCCTCTCTATCTATCTAACCTCTATCTATCTACTCATGCGTAAGAGGTTTGAAAACCCTCTCATAAAAATAAAATCAGTACTAAGATTAAACTCACACAGAAAACTCAAAAATGTGTATTTACGGACACTCATTGAGAGAAAACGACAAAATTTTGTTTATTGATACCTGGAGAGAGAATAACCGCATTTTTCAATACATAGACAGCAATTAATAAGATTGCTGAAATTACTCAAATTATATAACTGTAAGGATGGTGTAATCGCAAACCTTAGTTTACTTCAATAAATACGACTCACGACGAAACTAGAATGAATTAAAATTCGAAAGTAGATACTTCAAAAGATGAATTATTCTTCTATTTAAAAACTTTGTAAATACAGAGAAGATTATGTGAATTAAATTAAAAACTAAACAGGAGTTAGCAGACTAAAAATTATATTTTATTACAGTCACATGCGAAAATGTATATTCAATGTGAAGATTGTTAATAATGACAGTGAAGGCAAAATATCAACATGCAATTGGCATTTCGNTCCTATTATGGTCATGGAATATCGATTTCGTGTCGAATTTTCGAGAGTTTAGATAAATATAAAATACGAATATTTTGTGAAACTTTGAGGTTGTAAACAAACCATCCCTCTGACGACCAATGCGATTGTTGATTCCGAGTTCATGCATTTTCCCATAAGAATGCATTGTGTATTTAAGGATATATATAGAGATCTACTATAATACTGCTTTACTAACGAAGAAGAATTAATGTAAATAGCAACATCGGTTTGCAAAAATCCAATTAATTCGTACTAAATTTGACGGAAAAGCCCATCAAAAACAAAGATAAATATCCTAAATATCTTAATAAATAACGATAAAATATGCTAAATATCCTAATAGATAAAGATAAAATATCCTACTTCTACCGTAAGAGTTCATATAAAGAAAATCTCTAGGAGTATGCCTGTTGATGAATGGTACAGTGTGACGGCGACTCACTGTGGAAGATATCACTGCGCGAGGCTTAAGCAATTCAGTGACTCAAGATCGAACCCCTGATTAATGCCGCTCAACCAAGTCGGTGAAGTAAAGGGACAAAATAAAGGGTGAAATAAGAATAAATATCTTCGGGAGTCAAATGTCTGAAGGAGGTGTGACGTAAGCATCGCGAGATTAAATGCGTGACCTCCGCTGCAACTGTGCTGACCACACACGTTTCACCGTTTCCTGGCCACGAGAAAAGGGAAGATTAAGAATTTATGACTTACGGGACCTTATCATGGAAAAAAGAACCCATTAATTCCCTAAATCGAATATTTGAATGCATAACTATCGTGAAAATTAAATCTAGGATAGTTCTCCATGACGGTTTTGCTGTTGATGATCTATTCTTAAGGCGAAATACGTATTTTGACGTAATACTCTTCTTTCACCAGGTTTAAAAAAAGGATTAACTAATAACATTTTTTGAAAATGGGGTGTGTTTCTTCCGAAAAGAAACAGCTGAACTATCATAATAAAATAATAATAAAGCTACTGGTATACATCACAACGGAAAGTATCTATAAAACTGAGAATCTGCCTTCTCTGTGTGCCTAAGAATAAGGAATGGAAATGCACAGGCGTTCGGATTTAAAATTCATCCCTTGAGACGGCGAAACGACGTAAATGGAAAGCAATCGCCGAGCATATACTTGCTCAGAAGAAACTGTTGTCTTATATCAGAAATCTTGCTTGAAACATCTTGCAACAAATAGGTCGAAAGTATTCCCAATTTATAAGGAGGGAAATATTTATTAGATAAATAGATATTTATTGCTTTCAACAAAAGAAAAAATGTATACAATTAGATTTTACAAAAAATGGGGCAGCATTTTGAAAGTAGAAACAGAGGGATTCAGCAATAAACTGATATATTTTTATATATTACCCAAAGATAGTTTTAAGTTAAAGGCCCAAGAATGCGGAAGAAAGTGGTTTTACAAAACACCTCTTGATTTCTCAATGGAAAGTCAAGTCAATTCATATTCCATGAATCGTAACAGTAACTTCATGAGAATACTGTCGAATCGTTGATAACACGCGGGTTAAAGAAAAATGCTAAATTAATATTTATAACCTAACTTTCACAGCATTATTTTACATAGCGAGCTCCAATCGGCTCTGAGAGAGTCAAGACATCGGAGGACACACAACATGTTTCTATACACACCCAACACATGAACCGACTAACGTCCTTTATACTGTTTATTCGACATTTCCTTCCGTCTCTCAATTAAAAATAAATCACAATAGGAATCTTAGCGGGTGGGCGAGAAAATTTTCAATGTGACTGAGATGGATAAGAACTACTTGACGCAAATATTGCATGAGCTCAGATGTATTAGGGACAAAGCTTTTTATGTTAACAACGTAATTCTATAATCCAATGGAAATGGGAAATCGATTTTGGAAGAGGAGTCATTAACGTAAGAGCGTATCGAAAATCCAATCGCATTTCATCCTTGATATGATCTAAAAAAAGGTGAAAGTGCGGTTAAGAGGCTGAAAATCCATCACATAACACAGCATGAGAAAAAACCAAGAAACGAAAATAATGTAATAAATTTCCGTTTAATCTCAGATCAATGCTTTGAGAAGAGAAAGTGATTCGCCGAATTATGCAAGGAGAAATTTTAAAATATGGCATAAGTGGCGGCGGGAAAAACGCCGAAATATAATAGCAATTAATTCCAAGAACCTCGATCATTGAGTAACAGGAAAATTTCGCTGGGATGATAAAGGAATTTCTTTATTGTATTAACTTCAATCAGGTATGGTATTCTTCGCACTAATTTGGCTCATTCACATTCGTACAAATCAAACATTGCTTTCAGGTTTCAACATTATTATTCACTTCAAAAATATTGATCAAATCGTAGTTTGGAGCAAATCCTTCAGGAAATCAGAGATAGAATTTGATTGGCAACGACTCTATGTTTTCGTCAAACTAAGAATGAATCCAGACAATCTTCAACTTCTCATTTTAATCAAAAAGTTAATTAAATACTTGACTATAATTTTGCTAAGCATCATCAATACATAATGAACGTTTTAAGTTGCACCCATAACACCCGCTATACCACTCAGTACATAATATCGCGATTTAACATTTCATTTTGGTTTTCATTCGCGAATATCAACTTCTAGAAAATATTTTCTGAGGCATTGAAGGCAGAAAGGTTGAAAACTATACGATTTTAATCTTAGAATGATCAACTTGAAACTTTACGAACCTAAATCATCTTAACTGTCAGGAAAAGGTGATGATTCTTTTGTCAAATTTACTAGGTAGCTAATACCAGTTTTGAAGACCCATAGATCTTGATTACTCGGGATTTTAGTGCCTTCTCCTACGGCTCATGGTCATTTGTTCATATCCCGGCACAAACTTCACGGTGAGAAAGGATACCGTGGTCAATGTGTGACAACATACAAGCTGCAACTACAGTACTATAATGCTACACATATGATAAATATACTACAAGTCAAGTAACATATTGCCTTCGAATAAACGGAGTGCATGGTAGAGGGATAAAAGAAACCTTCAGAAGAGGTCTTCAAGCCCTTACTGAAAACAATTTGGTGCTTTAAAGAAATAAGTAGTTCTTATTACAATTTGAATCAATGTTTTCTTAAATAATGTAGAGTGAAAATTAAAAATTAAAAAGTTGTTCGCTTCTTAAATTTTGTGGTTTGGATGTCACGTAAAGGTTTGACTGCGGAACTATCTGTAAATATTTGTACACTACGGTAAATGGCTAGACTTGACAGGAGATCGCAATAAGTATTATCAACCCGCATTGTGTATATACTGTAAATACGCGTATGTACCACAAGTAAAAGGTATGTAAGGGTTAGATGTAAGAAGAGGCTAATAAGTCCCAATCTCGCCATCAATTAAGACGTATTATTAAAATTACGTAAATATTTTCTTACGTTTTAAGAGATTGTGGAACAGAGAAGATTATGTGAATTAAATTAAAAACTAAACAGGAGTTAGCAGACTAAAAATTNTAGAATAAATATTATAAATAACGTATATAAGAAACATATTGAGTTATTATGATATTATGGTAGAATTTTTTTGTGCTTAGGAGGACCAGATATATACGATAATAGATATATTTTTAAACTAAATTAAGTCCCGTCATGCTTGACGGGGGCGTTTACTAGTGTTTAATATTATACACGTATTACACGTGGATAACTGCTTTTGCTGCTGAATTATATCGATTTTAGTACATCCGATACTTGAAATGAACTAAAGTTCCAGCAGTGTTCTTTGCATCTCTTAATAATATCGTTCCATACCATGTGATACAGTACTTGGTATGCAAAATATCCAGACAATAAAATTTCACTACCACAATACTGCGTAATATGAGCCCTCAAAGCATCGAATTCTCGTCGTTGCCATTACGGGATTACTTCCGCTTACAACCAACTATAAATAACTTTGAAAGAGTAGTTATTGCTGTAACTGTATGATTATGAAAAAAACACGAAAATAAAAGAAGCAAATTGGGCGCATAAGCGGAAATCTTTGAATAAGCTTCAAATCAATCACGCTTTTCAAAACCTTAAGCTCTACTCTTAAAGAACATAGCGTCTTTTGTGCTCACGTCAGCTTTCTTTGAGAGAACTCAGTGAGGGAAAAAGGAACGTTCTAATAAAATACGGAAACTGAGCCAAGTTACGAATCGAGCGATGCTTCATAAAGGGATCGTTATGTACTGCTATTTGAATTGACAAGCAAAGTTCTTGTTTTTTACACCACCGGGGAGGCATAAAGAAACCAATCTTTCCGCAAGAAATAGATTTGTAGACCACAGAAGAAATTTTAATTCATCGGAAAAAAAATTAGCTAAAATGAAAAAAGGAATACTGAAATATAATACGGGAAAATAGACGCTGAAGCGTAACGGTTAAGTGCGGTGTCCAGGATTTTAAATGAAATTGACGGTCCAAGTAAGTGTGCTTCACTACCACTGGAGACGTAATATATACAAAATACTTCATACTAAATAGCTCATACTGCTTACATACTACCATTAATGTGCACGAGCTCTTCACTTTGTTTATTGCCTTCTTGATAGTTGAAATGGGCTCCCATATACCTACGTGAGGAACGCGTTCGACTTCCTAGAAAGCAGTCCCGGGTTCGATTCCCGGTGGGGGCTCACGTGAGAAATGACCTTAGCTGTCGAAGCACTTTTAACAATACTACTACTACTGATAGCTGACAAATTAGAGAGTTAGCTTGAGAAGAAAGCATTCTCGGGTTTGATACCCGGCTAATTTCCAAAAAATAGAGAATCTATCCAAGCTGTCGATGAACGTAAATCTAATATGAAGAGTCGTCAATAAATTAAACAAATGAGTCAGTAGATAAAGGATAACCCATATAAACGATCAGTTTTTCCTATTAAGGATAGGGTAACAGACATTTCCTTGAAAGGTTTCCGCGCCTAAATTTTCTCCAATAATTCTATAGATAAGCTATTGATTGCAAACTCAAAATGCTTTTCAGCGCAACTTAAGGGAATGAAAGAAGACTTTATGAAGGGAAGCAATGACTGAAGTTCGGCTGGTGGATTTTATAATTCTTTCCCTATGCTTGAGAGCATAAATCCTCAGGAGAAATACCACATGAAAGCATGTTAAATATACAGTGATCCTATGTCAATTGTTACGTTCGTCAATATTGTTAATGAATCCCGTACGTCAAAGTTTTCAACAGTTTTGGTCTCGAACAACTATTACTGGGAGGAAAAATAAATTTCAAGAATTCGGCGCATATTTAACGAAAGGATGTTGATTGGAATTTAGGTTGTAAAAATTAATATTGTTCCACAATGAAGTTATATATAACCTAATACTAACGGTCGCGGAGCTGGTAAACTGTTACTTTACCAGGAGTGTCGCGCACGAATAAATCTAATTCTTACCTGTTTCACCAGGTACAAAAGGCTGAAGACCAATAAGACACGCTGTATTAACGTTTCATAACCGATTGAAGCTGCAGTGGAGCAAAGCAAATCGAGCAAGTCTTCCTAATGCTAAGAAACAAGGACATTTCCGGTTTTTGTTTTTTATAACATCTCAAAAAATATCTAAAATCACTGCGCAGGAAAAAGGAGCTGAGGGGAAACTACGAAAGTTTCAATATAAACACTAATCATAGCCAAATACTTCAAAATTTAACGTATTCAACGAAGTATACAATAAATTTACTCCAAGGATTAGGGAAAGGTGAATAAAATAGCACGGAAGAGTCGTGCGGCTGAAACCCAAGAAATAACTAGGATAAAGGAAAGGAAGGTAACTTAGTAGGTTGTAAAACCTACGAAAATCCCAAAGGAATAACAAGTGTGAAACATGCGACATCACTGGGACTCGAATCCAGGTCTCCTAATTTTCGAGCTGACCGGAAAGTGGGAGACATGGGTTCGAGTCCGAGTCATGTCGCTATTTTTCATTCCTCTTATTCCTTAGATTTATTCCAATTGGATGTTTGGTTAAACTAATATAATATTCTCTAGTTAGTATCTAGTATGTAATAATATATAGGATATATAGTATATCTTATCAGAATATTACTTTTTGCTTACTGAGCCCTCGAGGTTGTAACTTATCAAAAAGTAAAGGCTAACAATGTAAAAATATATTTAATTAGAGAGACTAAAATTTTAGGTAAGTATTGAAGCAATAGGGCCATCATCACTCCCAACCAACTAAAAATTTTCGGCATTTTTAATTTAGGGTATTAATCTCGGGTATTACTTTCCATAAAAATTTTCATTTGTACTTCCTTACAGAGCCAATCAAAATTCACTTAACCCGGATACTTATTTTCCTAATGCATTTTCCAATCTACACACCAATAAATGAGATAAACTAAAAAAATTGATGAATACGTCGAGAGTTAATTATATAACTCAGGCGATACTTGGCAGAACTTATTCATATTTAATCCAAAGAAAAGCAACACATGACTCCTTCCACAAGGAAGCAACCTCGAAACCTGCCGACCTTTTATAATATATTGGTATTTTTCAGTTGACGAAGTCAATTATTGTTTTTCTTCAGGTTAAGTATTAAGAAATATATGAACCAGTGAGAAATATATAAGCGAATCATTTATGCAAAACCGATTAATTTGAGAGAGTGACCACAGGAAAATGGGTAAGGGTGATTACGCGCAAGATGGTGCACACCCAGGAAAAATCCATCCGAATGGCTTGGAGAAATGTTCTGCCGGGATAGCTCAACGGACAGAGCACCCGACCGGCAATTGGGAGACCCGGGTTCGATTCCCGGTCCCGTCAGACTTTTTTTTAGATTGACAGAGTGATTTATTGCGAGATTTATATCTCACTGGAAAACATTTACAAGAAATCCTCATTTGATATAAACTCGAATCTGCATAAGAAATCAGCTGGAAATAATCGTTCAATATTGAAACCTGCTGCAATTTCCCACCGTTCTTCGGGAAATGTACAGCGGATAATTGACTACACATAAATATCCAACATCGCACTTGGAATTTCTCGCAAGACCCGAGCTTGATAAATGATGAATGTCGTCAAGCGAGCGTTTGAAATAGGTGACGGAAGCATGGCAGATTTCGAAAAGATGAGCAATAAAGACAGTATAGAAGAGGAATTAATGGCGCAAATCTGCGGAAGAAATACGCCTTAAAAGGAGGAAGTGCTTATAGCCTACCGCGCGAACAATGGGGGGCCACTGAAAGGTATGATAGGAGACGATTATACGAAAATAATAATGTTTCAATGCTTAAAATCGATAACAGAGTAAAGTCATTAAAAGGCTTTCCCTCTTTTTATGGCAATTATGTAAGTGATTAGCTGAAGAGTTATCCATCGTGAGTTCAATGCATAAAGCGGCAACGCTGGTTTCTCAGTGCGTCAGGAGGAGGAAGAAACCACCGATTAGATGCATGATCTCCGACGGCGGAAGAGATAAAGATCTATGTTCGCAATGGATTGCATCATTCGTGGATTTGGAAACACACCCACGCCAACGAAGCGAGCGAAGGGATCCTTTTACTTCGAGGGCGGATTCCCTTTCATCCGTGCACTTTCGAAGGCGAACGGAATTTGCTTGTGGGGACTTGAGGTAGCGGCGGAGATTTCAACGTCCGTGCCGCCGGGATTACGTGTATCCAGCCAAAGGATTCGATCTTTTGAACGAATTCAAAAATCGATAACGCATCTTGGAGACCTCCGCCTCTTATTCCTCCGAAAAGGGGATTAATCAGCTAGTGTGATCTACCCCTGACCCGATGGTGGCTTCCGCTCTCGATAAAACGATGCATCACCCAAGGCTCTCGTGAATTCGCAACGGCATTGCTCCTCAGGAATTTCCGAATCTGACATTAACCTTTTTTTTGGCTGTCGCTGATTGCGAAGCTCAATATTACCACACCGTTTCCCCGCCTGTTTTGGAATCGCAGACCCCTTTTTATTCTCTTATACTGTCAAGGACTAGCCGTTACTATTTTTAGTGTACATCAACGATCTTAGCAAAACATAGCATTTTAGCATCGATTGCAAAGTTAGGATATTCGCGGACGACACGATAATTTATAGGGATGTATACTATCAGTTCAGATAATAGAATAACCCTGGCGAATGACTTACAATTAGATAAAAGTATGAAATGGTGCGACGACTGGCAATTAGAGATCAATATAGACACACGTTCGGTAATAAACTTCTTCGAAAAGAAAAATGCCAGTGATTATTCGTACAGCCTCCGAGGGAAAACTTTTTCAACAGTAGAATCGGTGAAATGCCTTGGAGTAGCCCTAAGACATTACTCAATATGGGGCTCCCAAATTGGTAATATATGTGGACGAGCTCTTAAGAAACTCGGATTCGTTAAGAGAATAGTTGGTAGGAGAAAAGAAAAAAACCGTGAGCGATCCGTTACGTTGCGTTGATCAGGCCTCGCCTGGAATATGCGTGTAGAGTATGGGATCCTGCAGAAAAGTGTTGCATTCGTGAAATAGAAAAAGTGCGTCCAGCGAAAGGCGATACGTTTCGTAAAAAATTGTTACGACAAATAAGTGGGCTTTACGCAAATGCTTCAGGACACAGGATGGTCATCTGCAGAAGATATAAGATTAAAGCAAAAGATAAATTTACTAAATAAGTCCAAAGAAGGTACTTTCGTAGAAAATGTAGCCAATATAATGCGTCCTCCTGTTACATAGGCCACCCTGATACTAAGAGGAAAATCAGAGAGATAGAACGAATCGATTCAAAAATTCATTTTTTCCGCGAATGATACGCGAATGTGACCGATTAGGAAAGTGGAGTCATGGTGCACCTGCCACACACCGAAAGGCGGTTTGCAGGGTACATATGTAGATGACTCCCTCTTCAGTAATTAATATACCGTTTGCAATAAAATTGTTCCTACAATAAATAAGAGAATCCCACTGAAGATACTGAAGACCCCCAAGGGTCTATATGCTGCATTTGGACTATGATGAGCCTTTGATTCCTAAAAACCGCTTCCTGCACGAGCGCTACGAGCGGCGAGGCGAAGGACGAAGCGAATGACGAGTAAACCGACTGCACATTCGCCCCGCCACTTGCCTTGCGATTCGACTCGCCATTCGTCCAAATGAATACACGTATATATTGCAAGGACCACTGGTTGATAATCACAGCTTTGGGCGTTATCGAGGCCATGCGAAATACAACACAAAAAATACAAAGGGTAAATCATTGGGTGTAACACAAGATCAAAAATACTCGCCAAAGTTCGTAAAAATCGTAAAAATTATGAATTTTAAAATAATCAACAAAATACCAAAATAAAAATTCTGGTAACTAATACGAATAGTACTTTATTGGTTTTAAAATAATCGAAACAATAAAGAATCTATTTTACTGCGCTCTGAAAATCACAGTTATGTTAAGTTAGTTAAGATGAGAATCGGAGATGATGAAAATGATGCTCTCTTCGCTTTCGCATTCTGCGAAGGGAAAAGTAAACGTATTCAACGTTTGTTACAGTGAGACATGAAAAACTCATCTAAAATTTGACCCATTTTGGAGAAAGAAAGCGAGAGGAAACGCTCAAAAAAATTCCTCCAAAAATTTCGCAATTGGCATCGAATTCTCGCAAAACAGAATTCCCACAAGCAGTGGAGGAGCAAAACAAACGTCGATTGCCTCAGCAATCCGAAAAGAAGCTTTAAGAGCAATCAAAGTTAAAAGAAGATTGTTGCGGATAATAATAAAACTTGCGTTAAAGCTACGCTTGAACATAAATCACCGCAAATTTATTTTCCATTAAAAATTTTTGAGATGATTCCAATTCAGAGCTCAGGAAATTTGCTATACAATTAGAGTTTCCAACTCTCCCGGATTCGCTGTGATTCT
The DNA here is from genome assembly GCA_000376725.2 of Ladona fulva. Classification (NCBI taxonomy): domain Eukaryota; kingdom Metazoa; phylum Arthropoda; class Insecta; order Odonata; family Libellulidae; genus Ladona; species Ladona fulva. Next base: position 264,986 of record KZ308443.1, read on the forward strand.
CCACCAATTTGACAATCATTTCTAGAATCTCCCGCTTCCCGGATTGAGGTGTTTTTCTCTCGGTTTTACTCAACTAGGATCGCTTTACAGTTCGTGCACTAATTTTCCGACTTTCCCAACTTATTTTCTTTTAAAGTTTAACGCTAGCAGTCCTCCCTCGTAATCTAAATTTTTTTGTCTCGAGATATTTGTTTCCTTCTTCGGATAATGATGTCATTAGCTAATTTGTTTTGTCCTTTCGCGGAAATCGCTTAAATCATATAAAATTACATCTCTGGGTAGAACTAGTTCGACTGTGATAATTTGCACATTTATGCTGTTGATAAACGAAGAATAGATACATATTCTACGGTGGTTTAAGCATCAATACTCTCCCTGAATCTCCCGGAGAGTACTACTCGAAGAATGTACACCTGAAATCAACTCTTCGGCAGTTGGCAATTCCGTATGTAATTCAAAGCCCGCACGGTTTCAAAGTCGAATTCCAAAAAGTAATGTCTTTTTAGGCATAAATGACTTTAATTACTTTAACTGGAATTTATTTCGAAAAATTTCAGAGGTTCATACCAACAACTTGTGCTTGCAATTACAACTCTGTGCAGCAGTTTTCAAACAGTAAGAATTATAATTAAAGAATTTTAACCTATATGAAAGAGGGGTTAGCGGCTTATTTGTGCGAAAACAAGTCTTTGCAAGATTTGAACGAAATGAAGACATAACTCCATACGATGAGACCCCTTGATCATGATTTTATGTCCAGTATAATACGGTGAAAGCTAATGACAAATGACGAGCAGAATATCACATGAAGCGTCGTCAGAAGAAAAACACAATGTACATCTTAAGTTATTGAAACTTTAGCAAAATAATTGCAGAATCTTCTTTTATTATACACAAAAACTGCCAATCCAAGTTGGTTTAAATTTAAATTCAAGATTTTCAAGTCAAACATTGAATGCCAAGTTACATGAGGTGAATATTCACTCAAATAAATGGTGATAGCGACAGAAATCTTTATTGACTGATAAAAGGTCGTGTTATGCACAAGCCTTAATTGCTTTTTCCATAAACACATGAGGAGAATCGTCGTCTTTCAGATATCTACAGCAAGAAGTTCCAAACGCAGCTCTTCCGCTTCACTGAATACCGCTTCCCTGAAAATCCTATAATCTAATTTCGACCCTATTTCTAAGTTTTCATTGATGGAGATCTACTAAAAAAAGTAGATCTCCATCTTCAAATAGCTCTCTGGTTTACTTTTTTCATTTATTTTATCTGTAGAATATCAAAAGATCATTCTAAATCATTGTAGAATGAGAAAATTTAATGTATTTAATTAGAATTCGAACTGAATTTAATTCGACAGTAGGGAACGTTAAAATCAAAAATCATATTTAATGAAATAGACAAGTAAAATAATAACAACAACTTGTACTTTCTACAAATATATTTTGGTTAGCAACCAATGGTTTCGAACTTTCAATATCTCGCTAGAGAATATTCATTTTATTGAAATAGACAAGTGTAAAAAAATAGGAAAACATCAGAATTATGCCCTAATTAATAATGTGAAACGTAAGAGCGGTAAATGTATTTTTGTGCTCAAGTTAGTAAAATATATTCTACAAACTGTATTAATGTAGGAATCAATAACGCGTGTGACAACAAAAATTAAAGACACAATGTCCCGCAAAAGAAGAAACTCTTTAATTGAAACTTATATTACTGCCTGGCGTTATATTTACTCGAAAATGTAAATTTAAGAAATATTGAAATACCAAGATAGATACGAACATTCTTGCAATAAATCAAGTTATTTGAAATATATTCATTCAGCCTTAACTTCTAGCTTAAAATTTCCCTTACCCAGGTTATGAAACACCAAACTTAATTTGGGGAAATCACGTTGAGTAGTAATGTTTAATCCGTATGATCAGGAAAGAGGGCTGCAAATGGCAAGCAACGAAGTCTTTCGTACTGCAATTAGCTACGAAATGAATGAAATAGCGGATGTAAGAAGATCTGAATCTACGAGAATATCGAAGGGAATCAAGATTCCACGTTTTTTGGACGAAAACCCTTGTACATGTTGAAGCGTAGGAATAACGAAAAATTAAATACTTTTACAAAAACTTTTCTGTAGTTAGTCTTTCCATTTGGTAGCTGTTTATGAAGATCAAAAATAAAATTATGTAAATAATTGCCAAACATCGAAAATTCCCCTGGCATTAACATATTATGGCTTGCGATTCCAGAATATGGCATTCGTGATTTTATGACCTACGGATGCACATGCCGTTAAAATCGATATTTAGAATAAATCTAAACATTTGCCGTAATCGTTGTATCTTTATGCGTTACCACTTGAAACAAATAATTGCAAAGAAAAGCTTTGTAAGGTAAACGATTTAATTGATGAACTTTTGTAAGATTAAATAAACAGAAAATGAAAAACAATATTTAAGGAAGGTCTATATACATTTCTATTACACAAATCCAGTAAATAACTGATAATATTATGTAAGGTCCTCGTATTGCTAATTAATTACACTACGGAAAAACTACATTCTTCGCTCAGTTTTTGCTATTCCCTCCATTTGCATGATTTTGTATTTCACTAAGAGACTAGCACGCTGAAACCGAGCATCCAACTGGAACAGAACCGAAAACAACTGTTATTTTTGTCGGAGTGGTAAAACCGAACCCGAACCGAAAATTGTGATTTATTCCGTTCAGATTTTCAGTTCCCATCAATTCACATTTTACTTCAGTGTTATTGGGGGAAGGTATGCTAAACGCGTAACTTCGACTTGCAGCTAACTATTGCAGTTTTATTCTAAAATTTAATGTAATGTGTACGTACGTGTGTACTTGTATATATATTGTGAGCGAAAAAGCTAGCAATAATAAAACAAAATTTTTGAATACTGCTATAATACTCGGCGCGAAATAAAAGAACGGTTCGAACCCACTCGACGCTAGCAGGAGGAGCAAAACCGAAATTGAACCGAAATTTAGTTAATTAGTGGAACCGAAGCGAAAACCGGTGTGAAAAATACAACGGTTCGATGCCCTGAATAAAAGAAGCTGCAATTATTCCAAGTTTCGATTCCTGAACCAGAGGTATTACTTAAAAAATCTCCTTCCAGACTAAAAGGTTAACACCCGTATCTAGGCGATCATTCGTTCGACATTCACAGGCGAAAACGTGAGAATACATCACGACCAACGTCACGGAGCTGCACGACTTTTCACAACCACAATCGCAACATTTATGAAAGAAAAGGTCTTTCTTGCCATACTTTCTCAAACAGATCGCCGGCGTAGATATTTTGAATTAATATCGCCACTATTCAACGTGCTTTGAAGTAAATGAATTAGCAAGCAAGAGACATTCGAGGTTGATAGAAAGCTGCACACATCTCTTTTAATTTACGCAGCATCTAATCCGAAGCAACATTTTTTTAAATACATAACTGAAAAACTTGAATGCATGACTACGTAGATCTAGGATCTAAACATGAGAAAGTAAGTCAATTCTCCGAGGAAAGTGGACGACTATGTATTTAAGTGAAGCCAAGAAAGCTGATCCATACGAGTCAACGTTTTAAGAAGTTCAAGCACCCCGATCTACATTATGTTTCGATCCACGAAGAAGTGACCTAAAATTCCACAAGCGTCCAATCACATTAATGATCCCCTATACGTCGATTGCCCAATTGGCGTTGTTTAGAAAACACGAATTCATTACTTGAACGACACATGCATATGAATAACTTCCAATTATCAAGATACAGATAATACAAAAAATATCGAATTTTAATTCCTGAGATATACGAGGACAAAGTAGAGCAGAAAAGAAAATTTCAGAAATGCTACACTAGTTTTCGAAGATAAGTACAAGCACCCTGAATGCATTATAATTCTAACCTGTGGCAAAATTTACATTTTTACATACTCTAAGTGAACTAAGTGCCTCAAAAGAAATCCCAGATGATAAGCAATAAGTTACAATCCTAAGAGCACACATAAGGAAATAAAGAACAATTATTAGAAAGAAAGAACCTTCCGCTATGTTCCTAAAAGTATTATCCTGTAGAGTTTCACGCGCCTGTTACGAGACCATTGAATAACTGTTGAACCATACGATAAGACGGAGAGCGAAGTCACTGGGACGAGACACCCACCTAAACGTTTCAGATTAATGAACTCAATTCTGCCTTCATGCACGGTCTTCCTGACGGATTATGTTGAAATTTTAATTTAGGCTGGCAAACAGCCACGAAATTCTCCCATGCAAGGGAACTCGCTCAAAATACCCTACGTTACTTCTTCACATCCTTAGTCAAGTACATTAGCCTTAACGTGAACGCCATCGTCAAATTACACCTAAACTAATTGCAACGTATTGTTTAATTTTAAAGCCTGCGATCACCTCTCTTATCCAATAAACGAGAAGTTTACTTATTAATTAGCTAATGAATAACATTTAATTTAGTTTAAATTACAATAAAATATTTTTAATGCACTTTACAATCTAATTCTGAAAATTATTTAAATGACGTTCCTACATTAAATTATCAGTAAATATCAACTGAGGGGATAATTTTTTACCAAAATTTTATTGAAATGCATTAATTAGTACATGTATTAGCTAGAAATGCAGTATTTAATGAATATTTTTGAAAAATTTTGACGTGTTAACAAGTAAGAAAGATTTTTATAAATGTAGATGTTCCAGCTACGTTGTTTTGGTAGTTGCTATTACTGCGAATGAAAATTAAGGTGGAAAGCGATAGACACGACTAATATTTCTGTATATATATTTACAGAGGTGTATATAAGCATATACCTATGTAAATGTGTATGTATGAATGATTAATGCATAAGAGTTGATCAATGGCACCGGACCGTTTAAAATCATCACAAATGAACCAGAAGCGGCGGGTTTCTCTTTCAGGCACGATATTTTTCTTATCTGAAAAACAGATACGAGAATACCGTAAGATACATCATAAATCGACATTCATAGACCTCAGAACGACTGCTTAATATCTTGTTTCATATTTCTCCGTTTGATTGGGAGCATAAACTCATTTCATTAACTTCACCGCGAATGAACCAAGTATTTCTCGTTGCAAGTAAAAAGCGACATTTACGAAGCAGCGAAGAAACGAATTATGAAACCACATTAGTGTTTAATCACATTTATGCGCATCATATCGTATTGAAATACTTTTAATTGGTAACCAGTGGGTAATTTGCGAAACAACGCTGATCATGCACATTTTCAGCGGAAAAATATAGACCGACTATAAACAAAATGTAACTGAAACCATAATAATAGGTCATTCACTAATCCTACAAGCACAGGCTTATCACTGTCATGCGTGCAACTCTTTCATCTTTTAATCGTTTTATCCTACTTTACTGCCCTTAATAACCTTCTTCAAGCAGCTCATTCATGGCATCCCTCTAGCGTTTACTTCCAGCTTTTCTTTCATATTTGCAGCTCTTTTTCTGCGTAAATTATCCTCCTCTAGCTTGTATAAACTATCTCCCACCTCTTTTTTAAGTATTTCGTAAAAATCTGCAAATCTCGCCCTTTCAAAGTTCTTTCAGTTCTTCCTTTAATTACAGCGCATTTCCTTCTTCCGTATACCATTTTTCGCCACTCCTATTACTATCTAACGTTCGCAACCATTCAGAAAAAACGAAAAAAATAAATGACAGGTAATTCGCAATAGGAATCTGAAGCAGTGTTTCCTAATTGCTGTTACGAATTATATTGTGATTTAAATACTCCTTAAGCCGTAGGATGCTGTCCCATAGCTCACGAGGTGACCAGATGAAGAAAACCGTCACTGACGAGTCACTATCCTGGGAAAGAACATCCAATGCGTATTTAAATAGCTATTAACCCCTGAAGATGATAGCTTAACTATTGAAATGCGCATTTGGTGTTCTCACTTATAATAGTGGTTTTTCCAGAATGACGGTTTCCTTCGTTCGGTCATCGCGTGAGCTGTGGGACAGCCCCCAATGGCCTTAGGAGTATTTTAAATCTCTACTTTAACAAGAGCCGTGTGCTTTTACCTCCTTTGCAGTGTCAAGTAATACCCAACAGGATCATAGCCTTATCATTTGTTAAATACGCGCTTTTCCCGAAATGTTTCACTTTAAATGGGGTTTCGCAGAGACGACTGAAAATTTTCGTTCGAAGACTGGTTTGCCCTTCTTCAAACAGTTAAATGTGGTTCTGTTTTGACATAAACTAGCGGGCTGATGGTTTAGTATAACGCCCACGTTGATTAATACGCGTGCCGTGGAGGAAAGGAGGTTTGGAAACACTTACCCGAGGAACTATCTCTGATGAAAACATTGAAAAGAAAAGTGGGAATATTAATCAATTCAGGTGCACAGCTTATTCTGCTCCCAATAATTCCCGCCATCTCCCTTCATCTTATCTTAACTATATGTTCATCTGCATTGTAAACATCCGCCTACCAAAGCATGGATAAGCAGATTAGGTACGATAAAAAATAGAATGGCAGCACTGTGCGCACGACGAGTCCGTAGCTCTGCGTTTCCACCGCTGAATCAGACCAAAAATTCCAAAAAAAACAACGCCGTGCCACCTACAACGAGAAGAAGCGGCAGCAAGTTGATCCCACGCGTAGATGATAACTAGCGACAACCGGTCATTATCAACGCTGCGAAGTAACTCGTTAAGGAAGAGAGAAACAATGGAGAGGATTTCCATGAAGATTAGGGAGCTTCGAAGGAGGACGAATGCAGACACCTTCCTTCCTTCCCAAAACCACTTCCTAACGCCGATAAGGAAATGTACAATCCCGAGGAATAGCTCACGGAGAACACACTGCCGCGGAATGGTAAGAAAAGCAATACCTTCGTCTGATTTAATGTTTCAGCTGCATGTATAATTAAACGACCGCAAATTAACGATGAAGAATTTCCACATCTAGGTCAATGAGAAGCCGTATATGCTATGCAATGCATTTTCTTCTGAAGAGAAACCAAAAAATATAGATCAGAAATTAGCGAAGGTAATTTTGTGACAGCAATGCAGATTTACGATAGCCCAAGATTAAACTAAAAGACAACATAGAAAGCCGGAAATGTAATAGTAAAGTATTGAGCGAGGTCTAAGAGAGATGGAAATTTAAAATTTACATTTTCCAGAGGAAATTGCTATTAAAAAATATTATTCCATAATAGAATTAAAAATTTCGCCTAATCTTCGAATTCTATTTTTGCATAGTGTTTCTTTCAACGGTAAATTCCTAAATATCGTAGTATTTTGGCAAGCTCAGAGGCAAAATATTCTCATAAGAAAATGAAACCTTGAAAAGTAAAAGTTTAAAGCCAATGATGATAGCGAAATAAAACCAAAGAAGTAAAACTTTTATTACAATCAAATTTTAGTTGAAACCTTTCTTATCATCTCCAGCTCTATTGGCGAGATAAATGAACAGCAACAACAACCCGAATTTCATGAATAAATAATATAATTCGTATTTATCTGGAAAGCTTGATTCGGGTTCGCGAAGAGGCGATCACCCTCTTGCATGAATTTGGCTCACATCTAAATCTGCATTCCCCGCGGACTTGCAAGATAATCTTGCCGGGTCCCATTTTCTGAGAAAGTAGGCTGAAAATGAAGGCTGATAAATGAAAGGAAATGGTGCCGTTTAGTGAGTGCATAATCGATGGAGGTAAGAATATTAACCCTCCACAATTGAATGCGATCCGCCCATACGCCTACGGCGAGAAAGTTTTCCTTTCTGTTAACCTTAATTATATTGAACCAAGAGCATATTTCACTTCTTGATCAACTCTCGTATTCAAAAGATGCAAATCCAGGCCGCCAGAACGTGAATTACGTGCATAATTTACCAAATTAAATTATCTTTGCTTTGGGAAATTAATTCACTTGTCTTGCTTTCCAAAAGTTACACATACGTATTTTTGAGAAGTTACAGATACGTATTTCTGGGTAGAATTTACAGTGAAACAATGAATTGTATGATTGATTTTTCATTAATTATTAATACTGGCTCAAGTAACGAAAATTAATAATAAAACTAAATACGTGAACAAGGAACTCTTACCCCTACCATCTTAAGATTCACCAAAACCAACGGAAAAAGTAAAGCTTTAGGTTAAAGTAAGAAGGAAGAGAAAAACATGCGATACCTGCTGGTATCATCTAATATAGACCCAACGAGCTCAGATTTGGGTGTTTGAAGCTGAATTTTAAACTGGAAAATAGTTTTGTGCTCAAATGAAAACACTTCCTCCACCTCATTGAAATACGTTCAAAACAAAAAGAAAACAATTTTTCTTTTTATCCGAAAATCTCTCAATCTTACGGAATTTTCTTCTTTATTTCATGAAGCTGAATTTAAATCGGCAAAAATATCGTAGCCCGCAAAAGTATAGTCACGATACAGACAGCTTCACGAGTTGTATTTACTATAGCATACGAAATTTTAGTCTTAAAAACTAGCCTCTTCTTTAGTCGTACAAACGGTTTCTCACGTACCTCACGGATATATCAAGGAATCACTTGATTTCATCACAATACAAGGTCAGGATGCAAACAAAAGCCTAGGCAGATACTCCCGACCCTAATCAATTATAACATTAATATTCAATTCAAATGGCGAAACCTTTAAATATATTTCAAACCTATACCATTTAAAATTAATTATATCGTGTATGACTTGAAATTAATTAACGGTTCTCAGTGAGCTATAGGCTTACATTAAGATGTAAGGAGAGTCTTTTTAGTCTCAATCTCGCCCTAATTAAGACATATTCTATTCTATTTCCACAATACGATAGAACAGAACGGATTAATATCGTAAAGCGAACGTCTACTGTATGCGAAATGCCGCACCCTTCTTGCGGCAAAAAAAGCTGGGAATCTTAAACCTGGAGATTCGATATATCGGGAATCGCCATGAGTAAGTGTTAGAGAAAATAAAAGTATTCAGGAAAGATATGCACTTGAACCCCTAACAGCTAATTATTCGATTAATACGAATGACCATACTATAATTACTAGAGCGCAATAGTGATCGAAAAAGAAAATTTTGAAAATCGCTTCCCGCGATTCTTCCAATTTCCTTTCACTGCAATCGAATAGAATACAAATTAACTCTTTCTAAGTTCACAAATTTGAAATGAAAGTTGACCAAAAGAAAGTGCAATCCCTGCGGATGAACACTTCTTTCATTAAAACGCAAATAACAAAGAAATCAAAAGGTTTCGTGAAAACAAGAGGTGCCAGCGTTTCTCCGAATCCATAGATTGATTTTCTATTGGGTGGTAGCGATTTTGAGGTCATCCCAATGGCTCTGTCCAGAAAAGGGGTTCACACGTTCAGTGGGCCGCATCAGCATTCGGAAAGATTATACCTACAGAAATTTTATAATGAATTATTGCTGCTTTTATTCAACAAGAATATTCTGTATTACTTAAACATTTATGCTTAATAAAACACGCTTTATCTGCTTGATAATAATCGAAAATACAAAACCTTGCATTGATGGCTAAGGAAAGATTTGATTTCTCGAAAACTAGGGCGTCAGGTTGGGGACTACTGGTTTAAAGGTTTTCTGGTTGGAGACCTGTATCGTAGTTTCGAAGGGAAAATTCCATGACTCCAAAAGAAAAGAAATAGAAAGAAGATTGTTCGGCTGCTTTTCATGAGACCGAATTTCAAGTATTGGAAAATAAATTAAGGGAAATCAGTACACAATAATTATACAATAAATGAATAGATCGGATGATCTTTTAAAGGACGAAATAAAGCACAAGTGGGACTCTTTTTTATATTATCTCTTTGTTCATTTAATATTCGACAAATGTTAAGCGAAAAGAAAAGGTTGGTTCAAATTAACGCGCGAAATATGTAAATGCGTATACAGGAGAGAGTCTATCTGTAGCCATACGTTATTTCGAATATAGAAGTAGAAAATAAATTTTTACGCATGGAAATCATTATGGTGGATCAAATTAATGGATATCTTGATGAAATGCAAACATGACAAAAGCAAAGCATGACAAACATTTCTGTGAATAATAACAAATAATTATGTACTTCTTGTATTGCCTCTTATCGATTAAATGATTTATTCGTGCCACTTTGCTCAAAAATGTCCTAATCAGATGATAATAGTAAAACAGTTATTTTTAAAGCGTATACAATATCAGACAGGAGAAATATAATCTTAAATCCTGAAAATAAATGAAGATCTCGAAAAAGCCAAGGGTTTATAAGATTCTTTGATGTAAATGAACGTTCCCAATAATGAGCAAAAGTAATGCAAGCTTGCCAAGGAGTTTAATCATGAGAATTCCTGCCTTTCCACCATATTCATAACGACCTTTCAAGAATTTTTAAAGTGAAAGATACGAGTTCAAGTGAAATATAGGATTATATACCGTTTCTTTGCCCTCAAATTCATGACTGGTAAAAATATCTCTTTAGCTTTATCTTAATGAAGTTTCCAACAAGCACAATGGTATTCACCATCTCTCGAGAATGACAAAAACGGTGTATATGTAACGAAAACAAATTTTAATTGTGTAGAGATTCAAATCTAAGGACATTCTTAATAGCTTCAATAAGAAAATGAGCAAATGCTCATTTAGTCGAAGATGGTTTTCCTATTATCGCAGTCTTTTATTTATTCTTTTAAGCATCGGAGACATCCAAGTATGCAAATGGGATGAACATTTTTACACTTCCTCGTGCGATCTTGCAAATTGGAACCAGATAAGACAGACAATGAGAGAACGAAAATCTTCCTTATTGATTTCAGAAAACGATTCTACGATAAGATAAGTGTTGTAATTAAGGAAACATTCGTTAAATGGGATCCGAGCAATTTTATGCGCATCGATTCGCATTTATAGTAGTTTCTTGGTAAGCGCTTTATCGAATGGAAAAGTGGCTTCCTTTGCCTTGCTCTTATCAACAGTCAGTAAATGTATCATTGTAATATATCATTGTAAAGAACAATAATAATAGTAAAAAGAAAACCATTTCAAGGATACCAAACAGCCCGGAAAAAGATGCAGAATTGAACGTTGTAGAGGTGACGACCTATATATATACATTCTATCTTAGGAGTAGATTGATAGACCCTTTATTGGCGAGGTTAGGCCCATGAGGACCTCTCTTCCACTCGTATGTCATTATATTGTGCACAAAATATAATTAAAAACTAAAAGAAAGAGTTTTGTGTGGGAAAAATATCTTTGCAATTGAAGAAAAAAAAAAGACGACAAAACAAAAACGACAGAAGACCTCGACAAAGAAAAAACCCACCTTGCGGGAATACACCCAAAGAGAAGTGAAAAATTGCCGTGAGAACACAGTAAATACCTATAATGACAATACATAAAACAATATATTTGTATAGCAGGTAGGCGATAGTGAAAAAATATGAAAATCCGATCACATACAATAAAATATAAAGAATGTAACTTTAAAGGTACGTACAGTTATAAAATGAAATAAATAGGATGGTCAGATTACCCCATTTCGAGGTATAATATCCATTTACTGAACTATTTATAAATTTATGAAACACTCGTATTTTGTCAAAAAGTCCTAAAAATACCCCATTTTGTTACTTCGGTCATACTGTCTGTTTTAAAAGTTTTTCGTTCACCAAATAGGCAAAATGCATAAGTTAAAAATCATAAGATACTTTACGATTACGTAAAGGATCATGTAAGAAAAAATTAGAAGGCTCTAAAATTTTACATTCTGCTCATAGCGACAGTTACATGACAACAGTCTCCTGTAAAGTGAAAAATAAAATTTGCGGTTCACAGTCCAAGTAATCGCAAAAATCCAATCTATCTTAAGATATTTCACTTCCCGTTTCCGCAGCGCCCATACTCATGGAAAGCTACCGGTTTCGAAACCTCCCCTGAGGAAGAAATTTAACTTTCATTGATGAATCACAAAACACGGCGCACTAACAGAAATAATGATTCAGACGTCAGGTGTTTTATAGTCACCTTTATCAGCACTTCGCAATAGTGTATCTGCGTTTATCTCTAAGGAAACAACGCTCATTTTACGCCACGACAACAGAAATGACATTAAAATCTCTCTTTTTCATCCAACGATGTAAATTAAAGTTAAAATCTTTCAAAAGGGCTCATTTTGTTAGAAAACAAACATAAAGTGGAAACTTATGCTTTGAATCCTGCGCTAGGAATTAAAAACGTCCGCACGTACCTACTGTCTGTAAAAAGAGTCCATCGAGTTTGAGAAGGTACAGCTTCCAGTGTAGTCCACCGAATTTAATGAAATAAGTTGCGTTTTATGGAACATTCATTTGTACGACCATAGATGCGTGTTTAGATATTTCAATCGCCGCAACTGTACACTTTTACTGTATTTCATTTGAAAACAGTGCCTGTTTATGGCCATTAAAAATCACTAACCCAACTTTAATTGACTGTCACTCAGTGATTTTTGTTATAATTATTTGCAATAAGGATGTGTTAACAAAGAATATTAACATCATTTTACTACCAAAAATAGTTTACAATCCGGAATGTGCACTATCAATGGACAATTGTAAATCTCTGCGAGCTTCAACACAAAAAATTCGATTTAAATTGGAGTTGTACCGTTGTGACCGCAAGGATAACAGAAATAAGAATTTATACAGTAAATTTATTAAAACGTCCCATTAGTTAAAGAGCTGAAGATTGAATTTGGGTGAAAGGTTTCTCAGACGACCTGGTTGTATTCGAGATCCATACAACAGAGAGAGAGAGCCCGTTATACCCGTGTGAATGCTGGCTTTATAGGATGTCCCTTATCGAGACCTAGAATTCTTTATTATTCTCAGAGGGTCATGCAGGTTAAATTATAATTTTACCTTTTCTTTTATACGGATTCGTAAATCAGTGTTTTATGTGATGCTAGGTCGCTTTTCCACAGCCACGAAAGCGTCCTCATTCCATTTGTTCCGCTTACGCTTGATTCGCTAACATTTTTACACCTGTTTTTCGTTCATTATGCTAGAAACACAGATAGAAGCGCTTACTATACAGGAGAATAAACGTAAAGCAAGCAATGAATACATTGTCGATGCAGCTGTCGCGAAGGTTTCGTCGTTGCGTAAAATTTATGTACACTTAAGAATTCCCCATATTTTGCGTTTTGTGAAAATATCCCTCCGACAGCAAATACAGCTGTTAAGTGGATGCGGATGTGGTTTGCGAGAAGAAGGAAGTATCTTTCCTTTGAGAGGTCGTGAAGGTCGTCTTTATAATCTCCCTTCGCGAATACATCGTGATCTGGTAGAGAGCTTAGTTATGAATCGGTTACCCAACAGAAGTGATCCAATCCCATGTATTTAAGCACGTGTATACTAATTCACAGACTAAGCCGATTCGTAACTCTCTTCTGTGTCTCACATCTTACAAGGATTCGGAAATTGGCTTATCAGATTGAGTAACCACCGCAATTTCAGTCTAAATCACGTATTAGAATCACTCAAGTATGCTTTCCTAAACTTACACAAACGATTTACGTGGTATATATGGCCTTCACCGAGAATAAACCAAAAATCAGGCCCAGAGGCAAAATGTTAAAGGTGTCACATCAAACTCGTTAGAAAGAGCTTTAGAATTCACATTTACATACCATATTTTGCAGTGTCTATACACATATATACATATAAGTTATACATAGTCGAGTTCAAGAGACTTAATAACAAAGCAGACAATTTACAGAAAGATGACTTTAAAATTACTATTAAAAGACTTTTATTCTGATCTAAGGAAACGAAGAGCTTGGTGTAGGCTCCCGGGTAGAATAGTGGGCACCGCGTTCGTGAAAGCGGTCCTGGGTTCGATTCCCGGTGGGGGCCTATGTGCGAAGTAACCTTAGTAGTCGAAGCACTTTTAACGATACTACTACTATCATGGTGTAATATATCGAATGAAATATATAATACACATACTTAGAGAGGTTTTTAAATTTTATTTTTCTGATCTGAATGCAAGTTTTAACCTTAAGGTTATGTAAAATGATATAATTTAAATAATATACGTAAATAATGCATAAGATACTTATACATAATAATAATGCATATGATAAATACATCTCATTAAATACATTTTCTTAAAATAATACGATACGGATACCCTCGGCAATCTTATATTCACAATTGTATACTGATAATAATCGTACGCTAATAATGAAAGGCATAAACATTGGATTATCCCGTGTAAATATATGAGAGGAGAAGTGCAAATTCTAATACTTAATGGACTATCCTCACCTAATAGATTTATTCCATACCTCAGACAAACCGCCGGGAATGGAAACAGAAGCGCCTATGGAATGAATGGAAATGTTACCCGATGCCTTCCTCTAGGAGCTCTGAACACACGATATATTTTCTCTGGGATAAGCAATTAATTATTTTAACTCGTTTGTTGCAAAGAGGTTGCATGAGTTAAGAGATACACCGTTACATTTCCGTTACAATAATAAAAATCTATTGTGCGTACGACGTGACCCGTGCATCAGATTATGGACGGTGTTGAACGCAAAATAGCCCATCGCATCACTTCTTGCGATCGCCAGCGGTGTCCCTAATAAAGTGTTCGCATTTAAAGGATATCCTTACTTCAAGAAAAGAGATATGCTTGTGACAAAATTAAATACATTATACGTATATTAACGAATTGCCCAAAGGAAAAGATGGAGGAGGTTAGGAAACAGCTGACAATCGGATGAGCTTATGGTTGAAAAATCTCATGGTAATCAAAGAAAAAATACGGAATCGTTAGTGAGATGCTCCAACGCTCAAAAGAAAGGATACGACAAAAATTCCAGAAATGAAAACTCTGTAAAAGAACCTCTTACTAATAAAATACATTTAGAAAGTCCACGCTCGAATCATTCACTGGAACCTCCGTAGCTTCGGAATTCACTTCGATTTGAATACAGGAAAAGGTTATAATTCCCGAGGAGAAACGGACATGGAAAAAGTCTAATCGGGACTCGAACCCGGATCACCCACTTGCCGAGCAGTTGCCCTAACCACTCTTGCAAGAAAATTTAGACAGGCCATTCGGGATACTTTGTAGGCAAGGTAGTACTTTTACACGGGAGATTAACTAGCAGTAGAAACACATCTATCATCCTTTTTCTTGGTTCCAATTCCATTCTGTTCAGAAGGATTCCTGGATTTCGAAACAGCCACAAGGTTGTGCTCATCTTATATATATATAGGTATTATGTAAAGTATGTATGTATGTTCGCCTATAACTCGAGAACCAGATGTCGCACAACTTTAAAACTTTGAACATTGTTAACTGTCTTCCCCAGACAGATAACAGGCTACTTTTTATGCGCCTTATTGCCCCCGGTTCGGCTCCAGACGTTTAAAACCTTTTCCATAAGAAATGCTTGTAAAACTCACTTTTATCGCTCGCATGGTTTATTTCATTTGCAAAATTAAATAGGAAAGATAAATCGCATGAAATCGAGACATGTACCAGGAGAAGGGAAATCGGATAAAGATTCTTATTTTGGTCGTCAACTATTGTTTTCTGTTAAAAATTGCGAGAATTTTGATCAAATGAAGGAAACCATTCTAAAATTTCCGTGTGTTTTATCAAAATCCTCGAAAGTTCGGATCTATATCAATATTTTACGACTAAAATAAGATTCTTTGATCATTTTCCTTTCTTGTGACACATGTCTCAATTTCGTAGGACTATTGTTTCTAATTTAATTTTGTAAAAGAAACAACCTCTGCAGATAACGAAAATCTATTTTACGTACATTCCTTATGGAAAAGTATACTGATTATCCCCGTGCATGTATATGGGATAACTCATGAAATCAATGTTCAACAATTGCCTTGGTAGTCAAACGGATGGGTTGTTTATTTCCGAAAAATATTACGAATTTTGCGTGTATTTTATCAAAGTTCTTGCAATTTCGAATTTATATGAATGATTTACGACTAAAATAAGACTCTGTCATCATTTTCCTTTCACGTGACACTTGTCTCAATTTCGTAGGGCCATTGCTTCTAATTTAATTTTGTAAAAGAAACAACCTCTGCAAGTCATGAAAACGTAATTTACGTTCATCTCTATGGAAACGTATTTTGGATTCCTGGGTTCGAACCCGGGTCTTTACAGAGATGAGAATAGTTTTCCTTGAGGTTTCAGCATCGTAGAAATACAATGCAGTTTCAGATCGCTAAGGCAAGCCGTTTCTGAGATAAATAGGGGGACGGACAGACATTTGCTTTATATATATATGATGGTAAGAAACATATTGAGTTATTATCACCTTACGACGGAATTCTTTTGTGCTTTGTGGATGACCAGATATAAACGATAATAGATATATTTTGAACTAATTAAGTTCCGTCATGCTTGACGGGGGCGTTTACTAGTCTATATATAGAAATTGCAAATTTACTAAGCTCATTCATTTTCATTATCCATTCATATTGGATATTTATTGGACACCCACAATAAAGGTCTGTTTACAAAATTGTCATATGTACAAAATATATGTACACATACTACAGCCATTTAGATAGATTTGTGAGGTTTCAAATTATTNTTATCGTTCCTCATTGGTTGCATCAAGTACGTAAATTTTGCTCGTATGTAAACCGATCAAATAATAAAATTCACAGTATCAGGAGAGGTGTTGCGAAAATCCATCGGGGAACAAATAAATGAACTATAAGTATAATGAAAAAGTACCATTCTTTTCCCTGATAAAATGGAATTTGTAACTGCGCAAGTAACTAAGAGGTTCTCTTTGTGCGACAAGCAGACCATTCTTCAAAATTATGTTAGGCAACCGGCATTACACAACCCGGTTATAATGTTATCCCGCTTAAGACGCAATTTTCGCTTGGTCCCCTGAAAAACGTCTTAACCGGGTTTTACTGTATATATATAGGTATTATGTAAAGTATGTATGTATGTTCGCCTATAACTCGAGAACCAGATGTCGCAAAACTTTAAAACTTTGAACATTGTTAACTGTCTTCCCCAGACAGATAACAGGCTACTTTTTATGCGCCTTATTGCCCCCGGTTCGGCTCCAGACGTTTAAAACCTTTTCCATAAGAAATGCTTGTAAAACTCACTTTTATCGCTCGCATGGTTTATTTCATTTGCAAAATTAAATAGGAAAGATAAATCGCATGAAATCGAGACATGTACCAGGAGAAGGGAAATCGGATAAAGATTCTTATTTTGGTCGTCAACTATTGTTTTCTGTTAAAAATTGCGAGAATTTTGATCAAATGAAGGAAACCATTCTAAAATTTCCGTGTGTTTTATCAAAATCCTCGAAAGTTCGGATCTATATCAATATTTTACGACTAAAATAAGATTCTTTGATCATTTTCCTTTCTTGTGACACATGTCTCAATTTCGTAGGACTATTGTTTCTAATTTAATTTTGTAAAAGAAACAACCTCTGCAGATAACGAAAATCTATTTTACGTACATTCCTTATGGAAAAGTATACTGATTATCCCCGTGCATGTATATGGGATAACTCATGAAATCAATGTTCAACAATTGCCTTGGTAGTCAAACGGATGGGTTGTTTATTTCCGAAAAATATTACGAATTTTGCGTGTATTTTATCAAAGTTCTTGCAATTTCGAATTTATATGAATGATTTACGACTAAAATAAGACTCTGTCATCATTTTCCTTTCACGTGACACTTGTCTCAATTTCGTAGGGCCATTGCTTCTAATTTAATTTTGTAAAAGAAACAACCTCTGCAAGTCATGAAAACGTAATTTACGTTCATCTCTATGGAAACGTATTTTGGATTCCTGGGTTCGAACCCGGGTCTTTACAGAGATGAGAATAGTTTTCCTTGAGGTTTCAGCATCGTAGAAATACAATGCAGTTTCAGATCGCTTAATGGACTATCCTCACCTAATAGATTTATTCCATACCTCAGACAAACCGCCGGGAATGGAAACAGAAGCGCCTATGGAATGAATGGAAATGTTACCCGATGCCTTCCTCTAGGAGCTCTGAACACACGATATATTTTCTCTGGGATAAGCAATTAATTATTTTAACTCGTTTGTTGCAAAGAGGTTGCATGAGTTAAGAGATACACCGTTACATTTCCGTTACAATAATAAAAATCTATTGTGCGTACGACGTGACCTGTGCATCAGATTATGGACGGTGTTGAACGNCCCTGACGGCGAATTCCATTGTTGAATCCGAACTCATGCATTCTCATATTTTCCCTGTTGAGAATCAACGGGCACTTCAGCTAGTACTTTATATAGTTTAGAATATGCACATATATATAAGCTTACTTACATGTACTAACTACTAAAACAAGAAATTAATCCTTCAGGTATCTTATAATGCACCACGAATTTCCAACAAAAATATTACTGCATTTATATCTGATTCGAGCTCTAACTGGAATTTAAAAACATGAACACGAAAGGAAAAAATAATTGAATACTTCAAAGTCTGAAAATTTCCTCTTCCTATTCACGTCAGTTTAAACAAAACACCACGGCATGGTGTGCGGCAGTAAACCTATCGGACGAATCTGTTACCACACAAATTTTTACAGGCCACCTCCAGGTGGTGATTCTGATACATTATTTCGTTCATCTGCCACATGTGTGGAGTAGTGAAAGAGTAAACGAGAAGCAACTAACAATAATTACTCCATGGCAAAGAAGCTGTGGCAATAGGTAAACAGAAAAGAAGTGACATCAAAGGAGAAAGAAAAAACGTTTATTTTTGTCATACAGATAAAATTTTGTCCATAATTTTCAGTTCCTGCTGTCTAAATCGAGAGATGCACATCGGAAGTTGATCGCTGTTGCTGAGAACGACTTATATGACATTAAGGTAAATTTGCCGTTTATCGTGAATGAAAAAATAATAAATTCAGAGCCCATTCTTACTCATCTTAAAAACCCAATCTATCTTGCGAATCGAACATTATCTTTTCCCGAAGCAATAGAAAAGTTGAAAATGAAGATAACTCTTAGATATGAATCGGTTAATACGACTCGTACAAACCAAGATAGTGACTAAGAGTAGATACACTTCCTTGATCGTCCACGCCCATATCATTTGGAAGAACGTTCCGTTTCACGCCAATAGTTATAAATTAATGCGCAGAAATTCTAAACTATATGAAAATATTTGGAATAGTCATTTAATGTGTGGAAGTATTGGAATGCTCCAAAAGAATTAGCCCATGCAACCTAAAATGAAATGTTATCCTAAGGGGCATTTACCTCACATTTGTGAGGGTATTTTCGGGTGATTCAGTAATATATAGAGAAATATCAAGCGACGAAGATAGCATTTCACTACCAAACGATTTAGTTCATGTTCAAAGGTGGTGCGAAAAATGGCAACTAGATCTTAATGTAAATAAATGCTCAGCAGTAAACTTCTTAGAAAGGAAACAATTGCGTAAAGTAAAGCAACTAAAAAGCTCGGTTTTATAAAGCTCATTGTAGATAGATGCGATGAAAAGGTTAGAGAGCGATGTTTTTTCCTCCTTAGTTAGGCGCCATCTGGAATATGAGGCGAGTATATGATCCAGCAGATGAAACGTATAGTGGCGAATTTGAGAAAGTGCAGTGCAAAGCGATTCGGTTTGTTAAAAAAATGCTACGACAGAAATGCAAGCCTTAAATCTCTCAAATGCAGGTTGGGATCCTTGAAAGAAAGGAGAAGCTAGGCTGCGATTGCTTGCTAAATTCAAAGAAAGTATGTACATACATTTGCGGAAGACGTAATTGGTATTATGCGACCCCCTGCTATTTCGGCCGATCCGACAATGAGCATTAAATAAGAGAAACAAATGCGAGAACATGTTATTTTTGAGACTCGTTCCTTCCGCAATACGCCATAACAATAAGATAAAGAGGCAACTCGAACGCTTGGTGTTTACACCCCCTGCCAGCCACCTTTCGGCGTATGGCAGGGTATTTATGTAGATGTAGATATACCACACAGTGCGGTAGAGATATTTCTAATATCAAACTCTTCAGAAGTGATATCTCCCAGTTCATAAATACGTCCATAACATTTGCGTCCTTAATTAATTTAATTATATTTCTCTAAAGGATCAAGAAAAACCTATATTTCCGTAGAAACCTCTGGAAATCCATAGAATTTCATAACAAAAGAGTATATAAATGCTCCATTCAATCTCTGTAAGCTTGAAAATCAAACCGACATATAGTTCGCGAAAAGATTCCGCTCTTAAATCGATACGTCCTCGCATCAATCCCTCCAATTTATAGCTCGTGATCTGATTTCCTCGGGAAGACGTGAGTGAGAAATCTCCTACATAAAACTGCCGAGTAAATACTCCCCCTATTCTAGCTAAGTCATCATCCTGTTTCCAACCTATAAAACTAAAAGGAACAAAGATTCAATACATTGTAACTATATAATAAATCATAATCATCGCCAAAAATGTTATGAGACGCTTAACGGACTGGAATTTTCCTGCTACAAGAATGTTCCTCTAATCGTCAGGGTTCCGTGATAGTAGAAATACGAGTGTTACGGATATACCCACGCTTATGCTATACAGCCCGAACTTCTTCCATCGCTGCAACTGACATTAAGTTTGATGAACCTTAATTTTTAATTGCTCTCCCGGAAACATGCGGATGTAGGTTCCAGTTCTTCTGTCAGACTTGACTAAAAGATCTCATCGACTATTGTTTCCTTTACCTTACGAGAAATAAGCCTAAGCTAGGGAAGGCGAACCTTTCTTAGCAAGAGAGCCATATTTGATAATTATATAGGACCTGCGTGCTAATCTGGAGCCATGCTTGAGATGCTGGTATAACCTATTTTATCACGTCATCGATGGGATTAAGAAGTAGTAATTGACGTAAATAATCATTAATTATCATTACAAATGAACATAATCCACATTTATTTTATCTATAGCTTCATCTTTCATTCGAAGAATACATAACAAGAATAACTATTAAGAATTCTGTGTGCCAAAATAATTTTCTAACATGCCACTTTGGGCACGCGTGCCATATGTTACCACTCCTGGCCTAGACTCTCAAAATTAAAACAGGATGCGAAAGATTTCCCAATCACCACACTAGATAGGTGGTCAAAGCGTTATTCATCATAGCCCAATGAGTTTTTCAACAAAAATAGAAATTTCAAACGAATTAAAGTCGACAATATCTTTCTGTTTTACCAAAAATAATGTTTAGTTTTTGCTAATTATACCAATCATGCCAAGAAAAAATGCACTTAAATTTTATGTAGTGATATCATATTATAGTTAGTTAATAAGGTTAGTTTGTTGAATAGTTGAAGTTATGTTGGGGAAACTTTAAACGAGAGTTATACACAACAAAATTCCGAAAACGAAAGTAAAATAACGAAACAAAACAATGAATTGAATAACAGCGTCAACCCTAGGGCCTCTATGTTTCAAACAGTGGAACAGTAGTTTCCTTTCGGGCTAAAGAGCGTTACCATCTTAGATAGTATGGTAGTGCAATGCAACTTTACTCCTCTTGACGGACTTCTGTCTGGCTACGTCGTGCTATCTGAGATTTACTACTTCCCACTCATCTATTACAGTATCTAAAGAGAGATATTAATCAAAATCATAATAGCTCGCAAGGGCAAGTATCAAAAGGCAGGACTAATTTATGCAACTTTCGCTGCATTATCAGTCCCTGAGATCAGAACTGAGAGACGCTTGAAGAGTCAGAGAACCAATTATATTAAGAATTCGTGGCGATGAGCACGCATTCGTCGAAAGATAACAGTGGAATGTACGTCTACGTTTGTATCTTACACGGCCGTTTTACTTCAAAGCAACACTCTGCGAGCTTATCTGGAAGAGACTAGGTTATTCCCTCTTATATTTCTCTGAAGAATCTTACAATCGCAAATTTGTTTTACTTTAAAATAAAAAATCACCTGATATTTCCGCTATAATTCTTCTCGTCCAGTGCACCTCTTAAAAACACGATAAGGCTAGAACTTTCACACTTCTGGATGAAAGAACTGATGAGCAGTTTATACCTCTGTGTTTAGATCTTCACAAGAGCAAGGAATTAATAAGTTAAGAATTAATTTACACATTTAGAAACCTTGATCTGAAACAAGGAATATATCATCCCTGTAACCCCTTAAACTTATTAACGATGCAAAATTGTAATGCTTATTGTGATTCAAATAAATGGATGTGTAAGTTCACGTTTAGCTGAGAATAATCGAGTACCATTTATCTTTTTACATGCAAACATCAGACGGATAAACTCCACAATGAAAAAGTATAAATGCAGAAATTGATTATTCTGAAATTACCATATAAGAAACGATGCTTTTTGAATTCGATAAATTTGAAATTTTCAGCGTGTCCTTTCGTTGAGAGGTAATTTCTAAAGAAATTTGGCTTTTCGTGAAAAACCTTTCTTTCCAATAAACCTAATAAAAATGTAACATCTCTGAAACAAACAATGCCGAACTTTCCCAAAATATCTCCCAAGGGCATGATTTTCGTGAAAAAAATTCATAAGGCTGAGGTAGACACTCCATAATAGGGCGAATATTATTCAATGATTTTTCCACCGTTTTCTCAATTAAATTAATCGTTATGACTAAGATATGCTCTTATACTCAATTAGGTCCACTTACCCAGTTCTCGCAATAAAAAACGTCGATCGTTTACTGAAGGAAATGAGGTCCGTTTGAGATAGCTGCCAGCAATTTGGCAAAAGAGGGAGACATAATACAAATAGCATAATAACAGCTTTAGGATACATCTGTTGCTTGAAATCCACCATCGTAAGAACAGAAGAATTTTCATTCCCGAATTTACTAAAGCTGAACATAAAAAATACCTTTTTTAACTTTAAGATAATATTTAATCGATTCGCTGAAGGAGGCATACATCGTAATATCCATAAATGCATATTAAATCGCTATTAAGCGAAAATCGGTGAATCAAGGAAATCAAGGTAAACTGATTCTTGGATAGGTTAATAACGAGTTAATTACCGAAGCAGGCGAGCGAATGTGAACCAAATACATTCTTGCGTTGCAGGACTAATTTAAAAAGGCTCTATTTTTGGAGTGATCGAATCCCAGATGTTGATAGTCTCTACCGGAATAGCATCTATCAAACAAACTTTTGCTTTTCCTTAACATAAAAATTGCAACATTCGGTTCACTGAATATCAGAAAGAAATATAGGATTTTAGTCACAATTTACAGCCCGTAAATAAGTTTCACACTGCATAATAAAATATCTACTATATATATATATATATCC